>JADPVJ010011533.1:0-11052 GCA_018346875.1 Hypomesus nipponensis
ATGGGCGGGAGATATCCTCTGAAGGTTGTAGTTGAGGGAGTGTATGAAGTGAAACTGTACCCTGAGGAGGATGAGCCCATGACCATCCTGAATATTAAGAGGGGTATTGTCTCTGCCCTTGCTGTGCCCCTGCTGGAGGAAGACAAGAACAAGAGACTGCCCACCGTCCACGGCATGTGCAAAACCATCTACTCTGTCAATGCAAGGGAGGACATAGCCACTGACATTACCCTCACTAGGGACCTGTCAAGATGTGACAACTTCATCCCCCAGAGGGACCACACCAGCCCCTTGGCCCTCATCTCTGGCATGCACTACCCTCTTTCCCAGCTGATCAGGAGCTCTCAGACCTGCAACTACAAGTTTGATAATGAGAACAGGCACATGACCTCTGGTGCCTGCACTGAAAACCACATCTTGGTGCCTTTTTCTCACAAGGGACAATATGGAGTTACCAACGTTGGCAAGCAGTCTTTGACCCTGCTGGAGGTTTCAGCCTACAATGAGAGAGTCTTTGAGAACAATGAGGCTAATGTCAAGGGTCTGGCCATGGAGGCTGATGAAGATAAGAGCGTTGTTCAGAACAAGGATGCAGCACTGGCCGTCCTGAGAGAACTGGCAACTTTATCTCAGTCCAACAACAGAGAGAATAGAGCCTACCTCTTCCAGAAGCTTGTGAGCATGGTCCGTGGAATGAAGCAAGAGACCCTGAGCCCCGCTGTTCCAGAGGCCCTAGAAATTTCCGGTCCCCTGACATACCAGGTTCTAGCCCAGTGCGGCACACCAGAATGTAGCAGTGCCCTCATGCAAATCCTCAGGACCTTTGCTTCCTCAGATGTCGAGGTTGATGCTGCTGTGTTCACCATGGGCCTGTTACCTAACCCATCTGCCCTACTGGTCAATGACATGCTGGCTATGGCTCAGTACAAGCAGAGCAAGCCCATCATGTATGCACTGAGCAATGCTGTCAAGAGGTTCTACAAGGCTGAAGGAAAGTTGACCCCTGAGATCCATGCTGTTGCTGAGTTTATGGCTGCCCAGATGGGGGACTGCTCTGGAGACCAGGAACATATTTTCATGACCCTTAGGGTTATTGGTAACATGGCCGCTGCCATGGGAGCTGCCAGTCCTGCCCTGAAGACCGCTGTGATCCAGTGCATGAACCAGCCCGCTGCCACCCTGGAGGTCCAACAAGCAGCCATCCAGGCCTACAGACAGACCCCTGTTCCTGAGGAGGCAAGCCAAACTAGGAACCATTCTTCAGGAAGAGAAATACTCATGCAGCTCCTTTTGGACTGTGCTAGCCCTCTGCAGAAACGTGTTGCTGCCTATCTGGTGTTGATGAAAGATCCTCAGCCAAGTGAACTGACTCAGTTGGCCACTGCTTTGCCTATTGAGGAAAACCAGCAGGCTAAAAGCTTTGTCATCTCCCATCTGACCAACATATTGGCCTCCACTGAGCCTGGGACCCAGGGGTTAAGACAGAAGATCCTTGATGCTCTTCAAGGCAATGAGGTTGGAACAATCATGGACTCTACCCGGTTCTCCCGCAACTACAGGATTGGATCTGTAGAAAGCAACATGATATTTGATGGCACCAGCTACTTCCCAAGGGAACTTATGCTTGAAATGACACTGAAAGCCTTTGGCTATGACATTGACATGATGGAGGTTGGCGTTGAAGGCAAAGGACTGGAGCCAACTCTTGAGACCCTCTTCGGCGAGAATGGTTTTTTCCCTGACACAACTCTGAAGACTATTTACTTTGTTTCTGACAAGATGCCCTATGAGATCAGTAAAGTTCTAAAGAATATGTTGCCAACTCTGACGGCTGATAGAAAGAAGAGACAGGCCTCTCAGAACCTAATCAGGGAAATCAGCCGCAACCTCAACAAACTGGTGAGGGATCTGAAGGCTCAGGAATCTCCTGAGGCTATGGTTTACCTGAGACTAATGGGAAATGAGCTGGGGTACTTCAAGACCAAAAACATGGAAGAAATGGCCTACTCTGCAGCTATGATTATTGACAACATGATGAAGATATTCCCCACTGATCTGATCAAAGGACTGATAACCAATGAGGACAATGAGGTCTTTGCCCATTACATCTTCATGGACAATGAATTCTTCTTGCCAACTGCAATTGGTGTACCTCTGAAGATAGCCCTTTCTGGGACCTTCACCCCTGGTATCAAGGGAGGTATTGCACAAAGTGCTGCTAACATGGCTGAGTTCTCCTTCATGCCCTCTGCTGGAGTTGAGTTTGTGACCCAGGTTGGCTCTCATATCCCTGAGTATGTCCTGTCTGGCCTCGAGATGCACACCAACCTGTACCATGAGAGTGGACTCAGAGCTAAGATTGCTGTTTCTAAGAGTGAAGTCAAACTGACCATCCCTGCTCTCCAGAGGCCTGCCAAGCTTATCAGCATCACTAACTCCTTGGTAGCTGTGACCTCTGCCGACATCAAAAATATCCCCCCTATCACAGAGGATAGTGTTGATGTTTTTAAATGCACCTCTGCCTTTACTGGAATGAAGTACTGCACTGTCCTGCAGTATACTGATGCTAGCTCTCATGATACTGCCCCCTACTTCCCCCTCACCGGTGACAGCAAACTTGCTGTAGAGCTACACCCAACAGGCGATGTGTCTGAATACTCTGCCACCGTAACCTATGAATTGCTTATGGAAGGAGAAGACGGTAACCAGAAGGTTGACACTGTAAAGATGGTGCTCAAAGCAGAAGGTGCTGAGCCCACTGAGGCCACAGCAACTGTGAAGTACAACAGGAGGAAACATGTCATCACCACTGACATCCAGATCCCTGACTATGACTTGGAAGTTGGACTAAGACTGGGTGTTGTCGATGAAAACACAAAGGGCAAAGGAACACACTCTATCTCCATTGATCTCATCAATAAGAACATCCCTCAGTTGTCTCTGGTTAGCCGTGCCAAAATTGAGGCCTTGACGGACGCTATGCTGCAGGTCCAGCTGCTTGTCCCATCTCTGAAGGCTGATGCCACAGTCACAGCCCATCTGAAGCGTGATGAAGAACTAGCACTGGAGCTTGAGTGTGAAATCAAGCTCCCTGAGACAATCTCAGTGCAGAAGATCTCCCTTAAATATGACAACAGTAAGATTGAGGCTGAAGTTAAGTCTGACATGAACTCTGAGATCCAGAATATCCTACCTAACGTTGAGGATATCAAGAAGATTTTCAATGACGCCCTTGATCTTCAGGTGGGCCAGACTGACTTTAAGGTCCGCCACATCCTCACCAAGTCTGTGGAGGCAACCAACATCTACTTGGAGAAATATGCTGCTGATATTCCCTACATTCAGACTCTGAGAGTAACAGAGATGCCAGAGATCACTCTGCCAGAGAAACTATTTTTTAATGCTGAGGCTAAGGCTGCTTATCATTTCAATGATGACCGCTTCACTCTCACGCTCCCCATGCCTCTTGGAGGAAAATCAACTGAAGAGCTGAACTTCCCACCTGCCCTGACCACCCCACGCCTGTCTCTGCCCCAGTTTGGCCTTGAGGTTCACTCCATGCAGATTCCCATCCCTGAACTTTTTGTTCCTGAGACAATCACTCTATCTGTGCCTCTATTTGGAAAGGCTGAGGTTTCCACCATGGTAAACAGCAATCTGTACAATTTTGAGGCTTCCGCTTCTGCTGGCAGGGATGCTGTTGAGACCCCAAGCTACTCAGCCAATATTAAAGTAGCAGGCAACTCCCCAGTGGACATCCTTTCCATCAAGATTGAAGGCTCTGGACTGATCGCCAGCACTCCTGCTGACTCCATCAAGGCCCATGTGCAGACCTCTGTGAGCCACAAGCTCATTGATGTCAGTGTCAGCATCACAGAACTTGGTACAGTGACAGACAAGATCAATGTAAAATCCAGCAGCAAAATTGAAGCAACAAGTCCCCTGGGTCTAAATGTAGTTTTGGAGCACACTGGACTGGTTGGCTTCAATATTGATGAAATCACTGCTGAGAGCAATGTGGATGGAACAGTCAAGGCAGGACCTGTCTACGGCAGTACCACCGCCACCCAGTCTTTCTCCATCTTCCCATTCAGGCCAGAGGCAAAGATTGATTCTTCGCTTAAGATCGATTCAACTGTTGTTATTGTCCAGAACACCCTTGCAGTAACCTTCAGCAATGGTGAGTTGGCTGTTGTGTCTAACACCAATGCATTTGAAGACATCCTCACTCATGCTGCCGAGTTCTCTTTCAAGGAGAACAAGCTATCCCTGAAATGTGACACAAATGCACTCATTCTTGGCATGAAGATCCACAACCAGGCTGAGGCCTCTGCTGGTGCTGGAGCAGTCACTCTAAAGATGGAAACCAATGCTGACCACACTGAGAATCGTGTGTATTCTTTAGTTACTGCCTCCCTAGATGTCAATGGTCTGGCTATGAACAGTGATGCTAATATAAAGCTGTTTGAGCATGAAGCTACACAGAAGGCCACCCTGACTATGAACAAAGAAGGCTTGGCCACAAGTGGCACTACAACCCTCCAGAGTCCCCTGATTGTTGAGAACACCTTTGCTGCTGGACTTGATTCTTCCAAGGCAACCCTTTCCATCGACACCAAGGCTGCACTGAATGATTTTAAGTTTGAAAACACCAATGCTCTGACCCTCACTCTGTCTACATTGGCCTTCACCTCAAATGCTGAAGCCATTGTCACTGAGAGAACGTCATACACTCATGATATTGCCATTGACCTGCAGCCCTACACTGTCTCAGCAAATGTTAACAACCACTTGAAGGTGCTGCATGCCAACCTGTTCAATGAGGCTCAGCTGAAGGCAGAGCTCTACAAATTAGACTTTACTGGAAGCTTGAAGGCTGCATATGGTGAGGAGGAGATAAAGCACACATATAAGATAAACTACGCTGACCTGATTGCCAATGCTAAGTGCAGTACCATTGGAAAACTCCTCGGAACCCACATGAGCCACAACACAGAGCTTGAAATTATTGGTCTTGCTGCCAGGATCCAAAATAATGCCCTCTTCAACTCCCAGCCTCTCCGCTTCGACCACACCATCCGTGCCAGTGTCATTCCTTTTGACTTCAATCTTGATGCCATCTTCAATGCCGATGGTGACCTAACCCTGTATGGCGAGCAGAGCGCTCAACTCTATGGCAAATTCCTCATTAAAGCACAGCCCCTGGCTTTTGCTAGCACCCACGAATGCAGAGCCTCAGTCACCCAGCTGCTTGACAATGGCTTCTCTTTGGAGACCACAGTTGACAACAAGGTAGACACCCTTGTGACTCCCCAAGAACAAAAAGCCACACATAGATTGAAGTCCAAAATGAATAACCATGCCCTTAACCAGGATTTGAATGCGTACAATAATGCTGAAAGGTTTGGACTGGAAGTGTCCAGTACCCTCGTCACTGACATTCTGAACACAGATTCCAGAGAAAATCAACATTTCACAGTTTCTAGCTTCCTGAAGTATGATAAGAACACAGATAGTCATATGATTCAATTGCCACCAATTGAAAATTTGGTAGCAATCCTGGAAAGCATCAAGATTACTTTTGTGAGTATGGCTGAGGCACTGCAGAATTACATCAACAATGAGGATATCCAGGCTAAGCTTGAGGCTTTGCCCCAGCATGTTAGTGACTTTATTTCCCAGCTAAACCTGGAAGGTAAGGCTGTCCATCTCAAACAGAATCTGATTGCCTTCACCCGGGCGCATGTTGTTACTATGGAAGACCTGGACGCCTATCTGATAAGCCTTAGGGTTACTACTTTCAATCTGCTCACTGACCTTGCCACTCACATCCAGGATGTCATAGATATTACAAAGTTGATGATTGTGAATGGCCCCCTGTCTGATAATGTCATTCAGAAAATCAACAAAGTGTTTAACACTATCAGTGAGGACATGAGTTTATTGATTGTTGCCGCAATTGATGCTATTGAAATAGTCATCAACAACATTGACTTCCAAAACATTGAAATTAAGGCTGACATGGAGCAGGCGCTGGGTGCATTGAAGCAATTTGTGCAGAGATTTGATGGAACCAAATGTGTTGAAGACGTAAGAAGCTACATTTTATCTATAAACTTAGAAGCTCACATTGAAAAGTATATGACTCAAATACCCACTGAGACCGTCAACAACATTTTTGAGTCTGTGAAGAAAGTAATAGATTACTTTGACATTATTGGCAAAATCACTGCTCTCCATGGAAAGTTGAGCGAGCTGATTGTTAAATTTGAAGTTGACAAAAAGGTTGATGTCATCCTAGATAATATTTTGGACATCATAAAGGAGTTAAAAATTCATGAAACAATTCAGGTGATAGCTGACAATGTAAAATCCATTGATATCCCCGCAAAGGTAACGCAGTTGTTGGATGAGGCCATTAGCTATGTGAAAGCTACCGGGATTAAGCAGATCATTGACCATATGAATGATTATCTTGATTCAGTTGTCCAGTCGATGAAGTCATTCAACTACAATGATCGTGTGGATAATGTTAACCAGATGATCAGTAGCTACACCAACTACTTAAACAAGCTTATAAAGGCACTTGAAATTCCACAGAAATGCAGAGCTGCAAGGGAGTTTGTTAACTTTGTTGTGTCATCTCTAATGACCTCCTATGAACAATTAAGGGAAATTAAAGTTGCACACTTCCCTAGAATAGTAAAGGACTTTGTAGACCTGGCCATGCTTAATCACCTGAAAGCTATGTCTAAAAGTGTGAAGCAGAAAATCTCTGAAATGGACATTAGAGCTGAGATAATTTCCTACCTGCAGTTGGTGAACAGTTTCCACATCAAGACATACATCATCATCACTGACACATTCGCCAACATCGCAAACATTGTCAAGAACATGTATGTTGATCAACCAATTATCAGTGATATCAAGCAGATTATTGATGGCATTGTCAATGCACTGAAGACAAGTGAGCTTGACTTTCCTGCACTCACCATTCCTCTCACCAACTTAGTCGTCCCCGCAATGAAGATCAGCCTTGAAAAGCTCCAAACAATAGAAATTCCAACAACTCTGGAGATCCCTGAGTTCACCATCTTAGATGTCTACACTGTGCCACACTGCACAATTACATTTGATGATATTAAGCAGAGATTAATCAAGATCCTAAATATAATTATCAACTTTGAGGTCCAGTTGAATAACGTAGAGGCTTTCTTTGGAGACTTATCAATGAACTACTTGCCTGCACTGCCCGACATGACTCTCCCGGACATCACCCTTCCAAAAATATCTCTACCAGCCCTGCCTCGTGTCCCTGTAGAGAAGTTGCTGGAGATTCCTACTCTCCAGATTCCAAAGATAAAACTGCCACCCATAAGCAGTGAGGTCTCAGTCCCATGCTTTGGCAAGCTATATGGTGCTATCAATGTCAGTTCTCCTGTCTACAGCCTGGAGACTTTCGCTCAACTTGAGAATTCAACAAACCAAGCAATAAATCCTCAGTTTACTGCATCCCTGAAATCCCAGGGGACATCTCCCAGATTTGAGGTCCTCAACTTTATATTTGACTCCTCTGCTCGTGTTGCTATCCCCAAGATGAGACGCATTATTGTGGCTGAGACTCTGAAGTTAACCCACTCAGGTCTTACATTTGATCATCAAGCATCAGCAAACCTTTATGGCCTGTCAGCTCAGACATCTGCTAGGACTAAAGTCAAGGCCACCACTGCTCCTTACACTGCTGAATTTGTTAATATAGCCTTTTTTGCCATTGAGAGTGGAATGTCTGCCTCTCTTGAAACAAGCTATAAACACCAATTTAACATACCAATGATTAGCTTTTTCAGTGAAGCTTCTTTGACCCAAAAGGCTGTTGCTAACCAGGAATCAACCACAGTAAAGTTGAATGTTGAAAATGAGGGCTCTATCAAGTTCAACGCTCATGAGGGCTCACACAAGAGCAGCCTGCAATGTACCATTAATCCCAGAACCATCAATCTGAAATTCTCTGGAGACACAGACTCCTCCTTTGGAAAAATCAGGCAATCGTTGTCTGCTGATGGTGCCACACTCAGTTACTTCAAATTTGATGCCCGTTCTGAAACAGAGGGCTCTGCTGTCAAGAGCAGCGTGGTGGTGGCATCTGGACATGCTAACATGGGAGATTTGAAGGTTGAGCTGAAAGCAACCCATGACTCTGAGCTTGTTGGTGGACTCAGTGGAATCTTCTCCAACTCTTTCAATCTTGTGATACGTCCAATTGAAGTTGTCTTTTACTTCCAGAATAAAGGAAACACCAAACTCAGTCTAAATGAGGCCCTGAATGCTAAGATTGATCTCCAGAATGATTATTCGGCCACCATCAATCCCAATGTTCAACAGATCAATACTATGGCTCTTGCCCGCTTCAATCAGTACAAATACTACTACAATTTTACCATTGATAACAACAAGAAGGAGGCTGGAATTTATGCTGCTTTGAATGGTGAGTCTGATCTTGATTTCTTGACCATTCCCATCAGCATCCCTGAAATGGATCTATTTATCTTCTACCTCCCAGCCAAAAGCAACCTAAACTTTTATGAGGACACTGGTATAAAACACATATTGAACACTAGGGAGCAGACTGTTGGTGTGGATGCCAAGATTGTGTACCAGAAGAGCCAGTTTGCCCCCCTTGTTCACATGGGACTGGTCAGAATCCCTTCTTTGGGTAACTTGATCACAGAGTTGTCATTCAAGTCTTCTATAATTAATCTGAATGCCAATGCTGGACTTTATGCTGAGGATGACATTGTCTTCCGCCTGGGTGCAACCTCTGCCTCTGTGTTTGATGCTCTGAAAGCAAAGCTTGACGGTACCACCAGCCTGACCACCAAGAGAGGGCTGAAACTGGCCACTGCTCTGTCTCTGGAGAACCCCCACATTGAGGGAACACATGACAGCTCAATCACCCTGAACACTGACAACATGGAAGCTGATCTCTCTGTGTCTACTGTTGCTAAGATTACCCTGCCCATCCTCAACCTTGAGGCCAACCAGCAGTTTGATGCAGATCTCAAGAAAAATGCAAATGCTGCATCCACGCTGAAGCTCAAAGGTGATTTCAATGTTCCCCTAATTGAAGCAGTTGGCATAGTTGAGGCAGACTACAGCCTGAAGCTGGAGGAAACCCACGGAGACTTTATCTCCATAGAGACTTCTACAAAAGGAAAACTGGAAGGCACAATCCTGGAGATCTACCCAATTGTGGCTGCTCTGGACAATGAAGCTAACATTTACACGAATGCTGATAGTCTGCGTTCCACTACCAAGGTCATTCTAAATGCTAAATTTGGAAATGGAGAGAACTCAATAATTGATATTGATGTAGATGAGAACCTGGCTGTGGAGGCTTCACAAGGCCATGTGTATGCAGTTCTGAAGTTCACTAGCAACAATATGGCTAACATGCTAACCTTCACCACTAATGGAAAGCACATAGCTCAGGCAACCATTGACCTTGCACCAACTTCCCTGTCCGCCAATTATGAGATTGACATGAGACAGCCAAGTACCTTAGGTGACATTGTTATGTATGAGAAGACTGCTGTTGCACTGACAGACACAAATCAAAAGATCAGTTACACTACTAAGATTGCCACACCTGTGTATACCACAAATCTGGCATTAGAAGCTGAGTATGAAGCCTCTGTATTGAAAGCCACCCTCAAGTCCTCGGCTACCTCTCCCATGGTATTCCTGGAATATGACATGGATGGTTCCATAACTGCTAATATTGAGAACGAGCCCCTGAGCCTGACTGGCAAGATTATACTAACACATAGTGACCTGGCCATGGACATACAGCATATACTTACACAGGCTACGAGTGTTTTACGCCACTCCCTGAATGTGGACATTACCAGCCCTGCCTTTACCGATGTTAACTTCCGCTATGCTGCAAGCAGAGATGGAATCAGTGCTTCTATCTCTACTCCATCCACTGGGTTCTTGGGTCTTCAGCTCCAGGGCAGCACTCAGACTCATTTCTCATTTCATTTGGGTTCAAGACTCTACAGTCGTTATGCTTCTGCCCCTGAGGATGACGTTGACATCTTGATCATAAGATCCTTTGTTAAAGATGCCGATAGGATGAACCTGCAGGTTATCTACAACACAAAGGCCCCAAATGACATGCTCCAGGGACTGAAAGAGAAAATCCCTGCCATCACATCCACCCTGGCAAGCTTTGCTGACAAGTATGAGCTCACTGGACCTATCGAAGGACTGAAAAGCTCTATTGTACAAATCACAGAAGCCTACAACAGTGCAATAAACGATAAGATTCAGCTGAGCCAGATATCTATGTTCTATAGAGATGTTGTTGTTCAGTATCAGAAAACCATACAGGTAATCTTGGATGCTGCTGTTAAATTCCTGAGAGAGACCCAATTCAAGGTGCCGGGCTCAGAGGAGATGACCACACTGCCTGAGGCATGCAACAAGCTTATCAGCAGTTTGTCTGATACAATCAATCAGGGGTTCCTGATTATGGATGCCAATCTGGGAGTATACATCAATGCTTTGATTGAAATAATAAGTAGTATAAAAATATCAACACCAACAGGCAATTTGATGACTGGAGTTGAGATCCTGGATGTGATAAAGACCAACCTGAGGATTATTTATGTCGAGACTGAATACATGGTAAACCGTCTAGAAAGCCTGCTGAAGATGGATGAAACAATTAAGGAAATCACTGAAAAGGCCATGAAATTTGTTGACACTCTTGAGTCTGACTACCCAGATTCAGTTTTGGTTTATGTCAACATTCTCCACCGTCAACTTCTCATCATTATCAAGAATGGTTTGAACAAGATCTCCACACTAAACATGGAGCATCTGAACAGTGGTATCCATTACGTCCTGAATATGGTTATGTCTGTGTTAAGCGAGTTTAACAACACAATGTCCCTCTTTCTAAAAGAGGCTTATGTAGATGCCCAAGCTGATGTGAAAGTTGATGAAGAATGGATAGAGATCAACCTGCCATTCCCCTTCAATCACTGA
>JADPVJ010011541.1:0-10923 GCA_018346875.1 Hypomesus nipponensis
ATGGGAAACGAAGGCAGCCTCGAGGGAGGGGGACAACCCGGGGATCCAGGCTCCATCTCTATGGCGGGAGCTCCGGGTTCAATTTCAGCACCACCGGGTTCTGGACAGCACATCAAGCCCGTAAACGGTGCTGCGGCCGGGGGAGGCATTGGTGGCGGACCGGGGATCGGAATGAATAGCACTGTGCCTTCACCATCACAACACTGTGCCTTCACCACCACCCATCACAACACTGTGCCTTCACCATCACAACACTGTGCCTTCACCACCATCCATCACAACACTGTGCCTTCACCACCATCCATCACAACACTGTGCCTTCACCACCATCCATCACAACACTGTGCCTTCACCACCATCCATCACAACACTGTGCCTTCACCATCACAACACTGTGCCTTCACCACCATCCATCACAGCACTGTGCCTTCACCACCATCCATCACAACACTGTGCCTTCACCACCACCCATCACAACACTGTGCCTTCACCATCACAACACTGTGCTTTCACCATCACAACACTGTGCCTTCACCACCATCCATCACAACACTGTGCCTTCACCACCACCCATCACAACACTGTGCCTTCACCATCACAACACTGTGCCTTCACCACCATCCATCACAACACTGTGCCTTCACCACCATCCATCACAACACTGTGCCTTCACCACCACCCATCACAACACTGTGCCTTCACCATCACAACACTGTGCCTTCACCACCACCCATCACAACACTGTGCCTTCACCACCACAACACTGTGCCTTCACCACCATCCATCACAACACTGTGCCTTCACCACCATCCATCACAACACTGTACCTTCACCACCATCCATCACAGCACTGTACCTTCACCACCATCCATCACAGCACTGTGCCTTCACCACCACCCATCACAGCACTGTGCCTTCACTACCACCCATCACAACACTGTGCCTTCACCATCATCCATCACAACACTGTGCCTTCACCACCACCCATCACAGCACTGTGCCTTCACCACCATCCATCACAGCACTGTGCCTTCACCATCACAGCACTGTGCCTTCACCACCACCCATCACAACACTGTGCCTTCACCACCACAACACTGTGCCTTCACCACCATCCATCACAGCACTGTGCCTTCACCACCATCCATCACAGCACTGTGCCTTCACCACCATCCATCACAACACTGTGCCTTCACCACCACCCATCACAACACTGTGCCTTCACCACCACCCATCACAACACTGTGCCTTCACCATCACAACACTGTGCCTTCACCACCATCCATCACAGCACTGTGCCTTCACCACCACCCATCACAACACTGTGCCTTCACCACCACAACACTGTGCCTTCACCACCATCCATCACAGCACTGTGCCTTCACCACCACCCATCACAGCACTGTGCCTTCACTACCACCCATCACAACACTGTGCCTTCACCATCATCCATCACAACACTGTGCCTTCACCACCACCCATCACAGCACTGTGCCTTCACCACCATCCATCACAGCACTGTGCCTTCACCATCACAACACTGTGCCTTCACCACCATCCATCACAGCATTGTGCCTTCACCACTTCCAGGGTGCCCGGGCGCACCACATTAAGCCCCTCCCCGCACACGCAGGAATAAAACATTCAGATGTGCTGGTTAAACCAGAGCCTTTATACTGGGTGTACTTTCTCAGCTTGCAGAGCGAAAGACAGAGATCAAGAGAGGGAGGGAGCGAGAGGGTTGGAGGGGAGGGGACTGGGGGGGAGCAGGAGGAAGGCAGCCCTGGCTGCCGTGAGTCCGTCTCCCTGACAGCTCCGGTCTTTCATGCTGCCTTCTTCCTCTGGTGGATCACACGGGCTTTGAGATTTGGGGTTGAGTCGCTTCCCGACCTCCACCCCCCCCCCCCCCCCCCCCCCACCAGCAGCTCTCTCTCCATGGACTCCCTCTCTCGTTCTGACTTTGCAGCACCATCATGGGGTCCGACGGGCAGCCCCAAGCCAGGGGTCCAGCCTGGCTATGGTGACAGCAGGGCAGGAGGAGGAGGAGGAGGAGGAGGAGGGGGGCGAGCCGAGCCCTACAGACTAGCCACCCACGAGAGCCCCACCCCCCAGAGGATGCAGTCCAGCCCAGCTCCAGCCCAGGCGAGCGGCATGGGCCACGGCCCAGGGATGGGCCACGGTCCTGGGATGGGCTCAGGGATGGGTCCTGGCCCCGGTGCTGGTATGGGTCAGGGCCAGGGTCCGGGTCAGCACGCGTCCAGACGGAACCTCCAGGTGGACTTCAGTGGCTCAGGTCGGACGGGTCGGTCCCCCTCTGTGTCTCCAGACAGGAGCAGCAACCCCACCTCGCCCTACTCCGTGCCCCATCTGGCCCCCATGCCCACCAGCAAGCTGTGTCCAGTCTGCACCACCACCGAGCTGACCAACCCACCAGACATACCCAACTACAACACTTGCACGCAGTGCCACTCCACCGTGTGCAACCAGTGTGGCTTCAACCCCAACCCCCACCTCACTGAGGTGGGTCGCCCGCTGGTTCAGTATGAGCTTGACTTTGAACGTGAGGAGTGGGTGCAGGAGTGGCTGTGCCTGAACTGCCAGATGCAGAGAGCCCTGGGCATTGACATGACCACACCTCGATCCAAGAGCCAGCAGCAGATACACTCTCCTTCCCACCAGGCCAAGCCCATAGTCCAGCCACTGGCACAACCAAAACCCCAAGCCCAAGCCCATCCCCAGACCCAGCACCAGACCCAGTCCTTCTCCCAACCCCAGTCCCAGCCCTACTCCCAGCCTCAACACCAGCCCTACTCCCAGCCTCAACACCAGCCCCAGACCCAGCCCTACTCCCAGCCTCAGCACCAACCCCAGACCCAGCCCTACTCCCAGCCTCAACACCAGCCCCAGACCCAACCCTACTCCCAGCCTCAACACCAGCCCCAGACCCAGCCCTACTCCCAGCCCCAGACCCAACCCTACTCCCAGCCTCAACATCAGCCCCAGACCCAGCCCTACTCCCAACCCCAGACACAGCCCTACTCCCAGCCTCAACCTTTTCAGCAGTCTCAGCCACAGTCCTTCCAGCAGACTCCTCCCAGACTCCAGTCCCAAGTTCAGCCCCACCCCCAGGCCTCCCCTGGCCTGCAGAGACAACCTGGCACCGGTATGGCCTCCCAGCCTGGGGCTCAGGTAGGTCCAGCGGCCCAGGGCATGAGGCCCTCTGACCCTTACGCCCAGAGAGGACCTGGGGGTCCTGGAGGTCCAATAGGTCCTGGAGGCCAGGCCCAGAACCAAGGAGGCCCTCGCATCCCCCACCCAGGAGCAGTGCCACTCCCTGGGCTGGCTAAGGCTCCCTCGCAGCCTGACCTGGGGCGGGGCTCCCCCCTCCACCAGGGCGCCGGCCGCTACGACCACACCCGAAGTGCCGGTTCCTCCCCGGCCCACCGGCCTGCTGCGGCCCAGCCACCACCGGCTCAAGACGGCCTGACAAAGCTGTTTGGGTTTGGGGCGAGTCTCCTGAACCAGGCCAGCACCCTGATCTCTGTGGACCCCTTGCCCACAGCCCCCAACTCGACAGCCTCCAATAGCAGGGGCAAGAGGCCGAAGGAGCTGTGCCCGCTGTGTAAGACTGTGCTGAACATTGGCAGCAGCGAGCCCGCCAACTACAACTCCTGTACCCAGTGTCACACGCAGGTTTGCAACCTGTGTGGCTTCAACCCTACGCCCCACCTGGTGGAGAAGAAGGAGTGGCTATGTTTGAACTGCCAGACCCAGCGGCTGATGTCAGGAAGCCTGGGAGACGCACCCCTTCCTGTTCCTCACCCGTCTCCAAAGCACCAGCCAATAGGATCCCCCCGCCACCAGGCACCGGCAAGTCAGCAGCCGGCTCAGCAGAAAGGCATCAGTCAGCAGGGGCCCAGGGGCATGCAGCCCCAGCAGCAGAAGGCCCAGACGGGGCCAGGGATGGGAGCCTTTGGCCCCACTGCAGCCAAACCACCAGAAGAAGCCAAGGCCCCTGGGCAGCCCACCACCCAGCCCAGCCTTCCACCGGCCCCTGAGGACAAGAAACCAGCCAAGGACCCAGAGGAGACCACCATGCCAAAGCAGGACACGGAAGGGGAGATCCAGAAGATCCCTGCCACAGAACCCAAGTCTTCTCAGAAGAAGGGAGAGCAGATCATCAAGGACATCAAGAAGTCCAGACATTATGATGTAAGATACTCTTTTACCAGTCTTGCCCACATCCACAGTAACATTCTGGATACAAAGAACAACAGTACTCATGACCTGTCACGAAGTCCCCAGAGTCTAAGCGACACGGGCTACTCCTCCGACGGCATCTCCAGCTCCCACAGTGAGATCACCGGCCTCATTCAGGAGGAGGAGATGAAGCTGAGCGAGAGAGGGATCAGCGCCAGCCCCCCCAGCCCCTCAGAGATCACCAAGCTGGAGAGCTCCATGAGGCCCCTTCTGGAGTCCAAGGCTCTGCCGCCCGAGGAGAGGGAGCGAAGCCGTGGGAGGCACCACCGAGACCGGGACCGGCCACGCTCCCTGTCCATCACCCCGGAGTCCTACGACTCAGACGAGGAGTTGGAGGACATCTTAGAGGAGGAGGAGGACGGAGGAGGAGACTGGGAAACCAAACGGGAGCACAGGAAGGAGGCCAAGGCGAAGGAGGAGAAGAAAGCGGCTCCTCCTCCGGAGCCTGCGGAGATGACCGATGAGGAGTTCATGAGGAGGCAAATCATGGAGATGAGCGCAGACGAGGACAATGAGGAGGAGGAGGAAGAGGATGAGATGGTGGAGGCAGAAGATGAAGAGGATGAAGGCTATGGTTACCAGAAACCCAAGAAGAGCCACCACAAGCACCTGTCTGACTCGGCCAAGGAAAAGCGTCGACTCACCCACCACTCGAGCAGCTTCGAAGAAGAGACCAAGAGTTCCTCAGACGTGTATAAAGGCTCAGCAGAGGAAGGCGAGGAGGACCTGATGGCCTCACAGGGTGGCCTGCGTCGTTTCAAGACTATCGAGCTCAACAACACGAGCAGCTACAGCCGTGACATGGAGCTGAACAGTGAGAATGACCTCAGTCTGGACCGCGAGCCCGAACTGGAGATGGAGAGCCTGACGGGGTCTCCTGAGGAACGCTCCAGGGGCGACTACTCCTCCACTCTGCCGCCCACCACCTCAAGCTACACCTCGGGACAGTCCCCTACCTCAATCTCCTCCATGGAAGAGGACAGCGACAGCAGCCCCAGCCGCAGGCAGAGGCTGGAGGAGGCCAAGCAGCAGAGGAAGGCCCGGCACCGCTCTCACGGGCCCCTCCTCCCCACCATTGAGGACTCCTCTGAGGAGGACGAGCTGAGGGAGGAGGAGGAGCTTCTACGGGAGCAGGAGAAGATGAGGGAGGTGGAGCAGCACAGGATCCGCAGCACCGCCAGGAAGACCAAGAGAGACAAGGAGGAGCTGAGGGCCCAGAGGCGTCGTGAGAGGTCCAAGACTCCCCCGAGCAACCTCTCCCCCATCGAGGACGCCTCGCCCACGGAGGAGTTGAGACAGGCGGCAGAGATGGAGGAGCTGCACCGCTCCTCAGCCTCTGAGTACTCCCCCCAGAGCCTGGACTCTGAGGCCGAAGGCTACGAATCAAAACTATACAAGTCAGGGAGCGAGTACAACCTTCCCACGTTCATGTCTCTCTACTCCCCCACGGAGAAATCCTCCTCCACTACCACCACCACTGCCCCCTCATCCTCCTCTTCATCCAAGCCTCTTAAAAGTGCAGAGGAAGTGTATGAAGAGATGATGCGGAAAGCCGAAATCCTTCAGAAGCAGCAGAAGCAACAGCAGCAGCAGCACGGCAGGCAAGGGCAGTACTACGAGGAGGACGTGAACGGCCAGGACTACGAAGAGGAGTTTGAGTACGACCAGACACAGAGCGGCTACGACAACGTGGCGGCGGAGACGGACATCTACGAGGAGATCCGCCAGACGTCTCAGAGCATCACCAAGATGCAGCAGGAAACGGACGAGCAAGTGGAGATTGACATGGAGGGCCTGGAGGGCAGTGCCGGTCCAGAAAAACAGCTGCTCGACACAGGATCTGCCTTCGCCAAGCTCCTGGAGCAGAGCAATGCTCTCCTGACTCCCGGTACAAGTCCCACCCAGGTTTCTGCTCCCGTTTCCTTCTCTGAAACCGCTGGCCGGATCCCTGACGTCAAGGTGACCCAGCACTACTCCAAAGACAAGATAAAGAGCCAGACTGGTAAAAATGGCATCACCCCAGTGGTGGCTGCCACAACCATAGCAGCCTATGGCGTCTATGCCAGGGATGCAGTGACAATATCCCAGACCAGTACGAGCCACACCATGACCACTACCCAGTCAACCATGTATGGCAGGCACACTGGGGGCCCTGCCACATCCACCACTACTGTCTCCAACGTCTGCAGCAAGATAGCAGAGATCACCCAGGCCTACAGCCAGAGGGAGGTGGTCACCAAAAGAGCAGGAGACAACAGGGGCGTCCAGGCCAGAGATACCTCCACTTCCTCAGAGCGTGTTATCGAGCCACGGTCTCATAAGACGCATTCTTACTACCGGAGTTCCAGCCCTCCCCTTTCCCCTTCGCCTCCTACCAGTCCTACACGCTCACCCTCCAGGAGGCACACCGTTGAGTTCTCCACCCAGACCCTGAACTCTGGCATGGAGGTGCAGTCATCCGGATCGGGATCCACCTCTCCAGTGATGGCCCAAGGAACCCAGACACCAAACAGGTCTGTCTCTCCACGACTCTATAGACAGCAATCTTCTCAGGAGGTGCCCTACTCCCCTCCCCGGAGCCCCGCTAGGCCAATGACTGTCAACACAGCCACCTCCCCTCTGTCCTCACCCACGAGGTTCAGCAGACACTCCACATTTGACTACTCTCCTGCCGCAAGCCCTCCAGACACCCCGCCCTACCACCAGTCCCCCCAGCACACTTTTTATCATGCCCAGCGGGTGGAGAAAGTCAGTGTGGGGACCAGCATGGTCACCACTGCCAGCACCTACAGCCGAGGCTCCATGTCCATGGACAACATATCCCTCTGCCGCATCTCCACCGTTCCAGGCACCTCCAGGGTGGAGCAGGGGCAGATGATCCAGGGGGGGAGTGTAGTTGATCTGAGAACAATCGCCAAGATGGCTCCTATCATCATGACTGACCAAGGGATGGACCTCACCTCCTTGGCCACAGAGTCGAGAAGGTACCAGGGGGGTTCTGAGGGCAGCCCCAGCCGCCACTCTCACACCATTGTCCAGCCGCTCATCATGAACCTGAATGCCCAGGAGCACCCCCACATTATGACCTCCACTACCCCGACCACTGTCAGCGTCACCGTGGCCGCCTCCATGTTCATCTCCCAGCCGAAGCAGCCCATGGTGTACGGAGACCCGCTCCAGAACAGGGTGGACCTGGGCCAGGGCATGGGCATGGCCGTGTGTCTGTCCCAGAACAAGCCCCAACACATAGACCCGGCCATCCCCAAGATTGATGCCAGACTCGAGGACCTCAGCATCCAGCAGCATCAGTTGCTGATGCAGCAGCAGAAGCTCCAGCAGCAGCAGGAGCTTCTAGAGCAGCAGCTCCAGCAACACCACCACATGCAACAAGTCTCCAGCGGGGCACGGTTCAGCATGCCTGGCCAGGTGCCACTACTGAAGAAGGATCTGTTGGTCAGCCAGACCAGCAATGCCCAAGCTGTAGTTAGTGCCATTTCTCCAGCCGTGGCCCCAGACCTGTATGTCTCTGGAGGTCCTCTGGAGTTGAAGGGCAAGCCTACCCCCGCAGGGGTGGTGAACCTGTCTGGGGGAAAGCCTCCCCATGCCATGCTGGTGCAAATGGAAGCCGGGGCAGGACAGATGGGGCCAGTTACCCAGTTGGTCAAGCCAGAAGAGGGGCAGGATGTTGTTGATCTGACGGGCCAGATGAAGCCAGAGAACCAGTCAGCTTGCTGCGATGTCGTTTACCATCTCCCATTTGGTGGTAGCTGTGTTGGGGGTCCCTTTTCTCAGAAAACCAATGTGGAAGAGAAGGAGGAAAGCCTGGGACCTCGACCACCCTCTGCGCCTCCTCTCTCCCATCCTTATGACTCAGACCAGGAGGTCCAGCAGCAGTACCATGAGTACCCCATGATGGATGCCCGCAAGGGCTACACCCTGCCCTTTCCTGGTAGGCTCCAGCCCTCCATGTCTGACACCAACCTGGCAGATCCTGGGCTGCAGTCCTATCATTCTAAAATGGACCCTCACCTGCAGGCCACTGGAGAACTGGCCATGGATCTGACAGCTATGAAGCATGCCTATGAGGGAGGCTTCATGGGCTTGGGCATGCAGTACGGCTCCTACACGGACCTTCGACACGGAGGGGATGTGACCGCCCAGAGCATGCCCATACGCAGGTTCAACTCCCTGTCCAACATCAGCTCTGATTACGGATACTCCCCCCGCGACTTGGCCAACTTCCAGGAGTCGAATCTGGCTCAATACAGTGCCACCACTGCCAGGGAGATCAGCCGGATGTGTGCCGCCCTCAACTCCATGGACCGCTATGCTAGCAACCCAGAGCTGATGCAGTTTGCGGTTGGAAGAGGGTCGGGCCCAGGGAGCAGAATATCTTCGGGTCTATCGGGAATGAGGCCCAACATGCTGTACGGGCCGGATGGGAAGCCCATCTCCCACAGCCAGGCCCTCACAAACTTGATCAATGCCCGGCAAGCTAGCCTTAGAGCCATGTATCCTTCAGCCATAAGGTCCTCTGATGGCATGATCTACTCCACCATCAACACGCCCATTGCATCTACATTGCCAATCACCACCCAGCCAGCCTCTGTGATGCGTCCACTCCTCAGAGGAGTTTATCGCCCATTCCCCACTGCTAATATGACCCCTGTGCCCTTGGCCAGCCTCAGCAGAATGCCTGTCAACCCAAGGATGCCGCTTTCAGGTCAGGCTCCATTCCGCTACCCAACCCCCAGCCGTTTCCCAGCAGCCACTACTGCAGCACCAGTTTGCATGCCTGCTCTGATCCCTGTAACCACAGTACAGGATGCACCTATGTACTTGGGGAAGGCAACGCCGTCAACAACATCATCAGCCATGACCGCACCCTCATCCCAGCCCGCCATTTCAGACCACGCCCAGGTCCCTGCAACTCAGCCAACAGAGACCCAACAGCAGCCAATCAACCTGTCTCAGACCCACCTCCACACTCATGGGCCAGGAAGCCAGCAGCCCCCCGGCCAGCAGCCCCCTACCCAGCCCCAGGGTGGCCAACTCCAGTCCCAACCTCCCCCACACCAACCCCCATCCGCTCACAGTTACACTCCAATCACCAGCCACACCCAGCCCGCCCAAGGCTACCCCCAGCCACCCCCACACCCTGCCCCGACCTCAGGCGGCCTCCCGGGGGGGCTGGCTCACCCTGAAGGGGAGACAGAGGAGGAACGCCTGCACCGGCAGCAGGAACAGCTGCTGCAGATGGAGCGGGAGCGGGTGGAACTGGAGAAGCTGAGGCAGCTCCGTCTGCAGGAGGAGTTGGAGAGGGAGAGGATGGAGCTGAAGCTGCACAGGGAGAAGGAGCAGATGCTGGTGCAGAGGGAGATCCACGAGCTGCAGACCATCAAGGAGCAGGTCATCCAACAGCAGCAGGCTGAGAGGGAGAACCAGCTGGTGGACTTGAACTTGAATGGACAGACGTTGCATCCCTATGCAGAAGTCACTTCCAGGTCTCTGCCCAACTCCTCCTCTGAGCTTTGCTTGCGGAGCGGAGAAGAGCCCCCGGAGAGCCGCAGCATGAGGAAGCAGAATTCCATGCCTCGTCTTCGGGACGGTGGTGATGGAGAGAGTGTTCAATTATACGGCGCCCGCCGCATTGTCGATAGCTGTGTTCAGACGGACGATGAAGATGGCGAGGAGAGGTATATGTCACGGCGCAGCAGACGCAACCGTCGTAGCGTGGACTGCAGCGTCCAGACAGACGACGACGAGGAGAAGGTGGAGTGGGAGCAGCCCGTACGCCGTCGACGCTCACGATTTTCCCGACACTCGGATTCCTCTGCCCCAGACGCTAAAAGCGACAACACCAAGATGGCGTCCTCCAGCATCGCCATCCAGACCATCTGTGACTTCTCATGCCAGACAGAGGCGGAGCAACTTGGGAGGGTGTCCCCGGCCATCCACGTGACCCTCCCAGACCCCAACAAGGTGGAGATTGTCCACTACATCTCTGGCCCGGAGCGGACCCAGAAGGGCCAGAGCCTAGCCTGTCAGACGGATCCAGAGGCCCAGTCTCAGGGGGTGGTGGTGCCCCAGCTCAGCGTGCCCACCACTGTCAGCCCCTACTCCTCCAGCACAGAGACCCTCAGCCACTCCCAGCTGCGCCAGCACAACCACCAGCAGCAGCAGCAGCAGAATGCCGCCGCGGCCAAGTTCGAGAGGCGCCGGCCAGACCCCTTGGAGATCACCTATCAGCCACCACACCACCTCCACAACGAGTCCATCTCCAGCCTCATCCGCCAGGCGCCCCCAAAGTCCCCCCAGGTCCTCTACTCTCCTGTCTCTCCTGTCTCCCCACACCGACTGCTAGAGTCCTCTCTGTCCAGTGAAAGACTGAACAAGGCCCATGTCACCCCACAGCAGAAGTCCTACACCACTGAGTCGCCCCAGAGACACCCCACCATGCCCCGGCCCATCAAGAGCTCGCAGAGGTCCATGTCCGACCCCAAGCCGCTCAGCCCCACCACAGACGAGCACACCAAGGCTAGGCTGTGTCTCTCCCAGCAACAGGCCCTGCAGAGCCAGGTAGGAGAGCAGAACCCCTCGAGACCCCAGACGTCCGAACGAGAAACACACATGGACGGAACTCTGAGAGAGTTTCTGAGATAA
>JADPVJ010011809.1:0-12105 GCA_018346875.1 Hypomesus nipponensis
ATGGATGGGGAGGAGTATGAGACTGGCCGCATCCGGGAGCTGCAAGAGCAGCGCATGGCCGTGCAGAAGAAGACCTACACCAAGTGGATGAACAGCGTCTTCTCCAAGAATGGGGAGGAGGTGAGTCTGAGTGATGTCTACACAGAGCTGAAGACAGGCATCCACCTGGTGCGTCTGTTGGAGCTGATCTCCGGGGATAAGCTGCCTTCCACAAGCCGTCCCAGACTCCGTGTCCACTGCCTGGAAAACAACAGCATCGCCATCAAGTTCCTCAAGACCAAGATTCGTGTGGATCTGATTGGTCCAGAGAATGTGGTGGATGGAGACCGCACCCTGATCCTGGGTCTGCTCTGGATCATCATCCTACGCTTCCAGATAGGGGCCATCAATCTGGACGAGGTCGACAGTGGGAATGCCAGCCTCGCCCGTCGCTCTGCCAAGGAGGCCCTGCTGATCTGGTGCCAGCACAAGACGGCCGGCTACGCCAACGTCAACGTGCAGAACTTCTCTGGTAGCTGGAGGGACGGCCTGGCGTTTAACGCCCTGATACACGCGCACAGGCCCGACCTGTTTGACTACCACCGTCTCGGAGAGGACGATCCCAAGCGGAACCTTGCGCACGCCTTTGCGGTGGCGGAGCAGGAGCTGGGCATCATGCAGCTGCTGGACGTGGAGGACATGGTGGTTCCTCACCCTGACGAGAAGTCCATCATGACCTACGTGTCGCTCTACTACCACTACTTCTCCAAGATGAAGCAGGGACAGACCATCCAGAAGAGACTCGCCAAGATCGTGGGTCTACTGAAGGAGCTTGACGACCAGAAGGTTCTCTATGAGAGCCTGGTGTCAGACCTGCTCCTCTGGATCAGAGCCAAGGTGGTGCAGCTGAACGATCGCTCCTTCCCCAACTCCCTCAGAGAGATGCAGGTCCTCGTCAGCGCCTTCAAGACCTACCGTACCGTGGAGAAACCGCCCAAGTACCAGGAGCGTGGAGCAATCGAAGCCCACCTGTTGAGCCTCCGGACCCAGCTGATGGCCAACAACCAGTGGGCGTACGTGCCCCCGGAGGGGCGGACCCTGGGCGACGTGGAGCGGGGCTGGGCACAGCTGGAACGAGCGGAGCACGAGAGGGAGGGTGCCATACAGGGGGCGCTGATGAGGCTGGAGCAGATGGAACAGCTGGCCAAGAATTTCCACAGGAAGGCTGCTCTGAGGGAGAACTACCTGGAGGACACCCAGGGTCTGGTGAGGAGGCAGGACGTGAGGGGGCTGGCCAATCTGGAGGAGGCCCAGGCCGCGGCTCGCCGCCTGGAGGCCCTGGAGACAGACGCCCTGGCCAGGGAGCCCCGCTTCAGGGCCCTGAGGGACATGGCTGCCCTCATAGAGAGAGGAGACTACCACAGCAAAGAGCAGGTCACCCGGAGGGAAGAGAGCATCACACGGCGCTGGAGGGATTTGCTGCAGCAGCTGGAGCAGCAGAGGGGGATGCTGGGAAATGTAGTCCACACATTGAATGTGCTTCGAGACATAGAGCTGGTCTCCCAGGAGCTGAAAGAACTACAGGCCCTGGCAGGGTCAGCTGAGCTGGGGAGGCAGCTGGCTGAGGTGGTGTCTCTGCTGCAGCAGCAGGATCTGCTGGAGAGCCAGATCTCCACCCAGGGTGAGGCGCTAACCACCATCAGCAGGGGGCGCCACAGAGACGCTCCCCAGGTCCAGACCAGGATCAAGGCTCTCAACGCCCAGTTCAGCTCTCTGGAGGCTCTCAGCAAGAACAGGAGGAAGCAGCTGGAGGTCCAGCTGAGACTGTTTGAGTTCTTCCACGACTGTGACGAGGTGGAGGCGTGGATATACGAGAGGTGGCTCCGCCTCCAGACCGCCGGCCTGGGGCGCGACCTCAGCCAGATCCAGCTGGCCATTCAGAAACACAAGGTGCTGGAAGCCGAGGTGCAGTCCCACGAGTCTTGGTGCTCTGGGGTCGTAGGTCGGGGGCAGGAGCTGTGTAGCCGATGCCCCCCCAGCGAGCAGGCCATTCAGAAGTGGGTCAGAACCCTGAAGAAACAGTGGAACCACCTGAGGGATGAGGTGGTCAGCCACAAGAACCGGCTGCATGCCGCCACAGTCATCAAACAGTACTTTGCTGATGTCACAGAAGCCAACTCGTGGCTGAGCGACAGGAAGCCGCTGCTGACCAGTGAAGACTACGGCAAAGATGAATCCAGCACCGGTGCGCTGTTACAGCGCCACCTACGTCTGGAGAAGGAGATGGGCGCGTACTCCACCGAGGTGAAAAGACTGGGGGAGCAGGCCAAGAACGCTGCACAGATGTCTCCTCTCACTGCGGAGCCTCAGCAGAGCAAGATGGTCCAATACAGTGACTCCTCTGGGGAGGAGGAGGGGCCAGGAGCCATGACATCACCTCGAGGAGGGAAGCCCGGCCCAACCTCCATCCAGATACAGAGTAGAGAGGAGGCCAAAGCCAAGATCAGATACAGATACAGAGGAGTACAGGCGAACTGGGACCGTGGTGAGGTGGTGACCATCCTCAGCAGAGACCATGGTGAGAAGGTCTTGGCCAGGGACACCAAAGGAAATGAACAGTTGGTTCCAAAGACCTATCTCAACGAGCTCCCAGCCACAGCTACACCGTCTACACCACCTCCACCCACCAATGGGGTGTCTAAGCCAGAAAGCGGGAAGCTGACCAGGAAGTTGAGTCGTCCTCGGCGCAGCCGGTCAATGCGTCGCGGCACAGCAGAGGTCCAGACTGCCTCGATCCTGGACCCTCACTACCAGAGGAACACCATCCAGAGCACCCAGAGCAGCCTGGATGAGGACTACAACTCGCTCCACAACCTGGCCAAGTCTCGGAGGACGACCCTGGAAGAGATGGTGCGTCTCCATCGCTTCTACAACACTTGCCAGGAGTTTGAGTCCTGGATGGAGGACAAGGAGAAAGTCCTGAACACGTTCAGCTCCTCTGCAGAAAACATGGGAGTCGCACAGGCCAAGTACGAGAACTTCCTCACAGAGCTAGCGAGTGGGAGGGGTCAGCTGGATGACATTACCAGCCTGGGAGAGGAGCTGGTGAGAAGCAGACACAGCAAACAGCAGGAGATTAAAACCAGACAAAGACAGGTTTCGCGCAGGTGGGAGCACATCCAGCGCCTGAAGGATGAGAAGGGCCAGGAGCTGCTGAGCGGGGCCGACGTGCGCTCCTTCCTGCAGAGCTGTGAGGAGGCTCGGGGTCAGCTCCAGGACCAGCTGGTCCTGCTGGAGCCCCTGGATCCAGGCTGCAGCCCTGGCACCCTGCTGGCCGAAGAGAGGACCCAGACCCAGGCCCTCAGGGACATCCACACCCTGGAGAGGAAGATCGCTTACCTGAAGAGCGTGGCCAAAATGAAGCAGGACTGCAGCCCGGCAGAGAGTGCGGCCATCCTGGAGGAGGTGCGTGGTCTGGAGGCGTTGCTGCTGCAGGTGAAGCAGCAAGCGACAGAGAGACAGCAGCAGCTGGAAGAGGCCAAGAGGCTGCAGGATTTCCAGCTGCAGACCAAAGACCTGGTCCTCTGGGCCGGGGCCACTCAAGAGCGCCTCCTGGAGGACGAGTCAGGCACGGACGTAGCGTCGGCCCTGGCCCTGCTCAAAGACCACCAGGACCTGAGGTTGGAGATAGAGGAGCAGAGAGACAGGCTAAAACGGATGGACAAACTGGGCAAGTCCCTGGAGAGGAGCACCGGGGCGAGAGGTGGAGCAGAGATCCATCAGACCCTGGACAAGCTGCACTCTGACTGGACCAAGCTGGACAGCCTGTGGGCCAGTAGGAACCGCCGTCTGGAGCAGGGCCTGGAGCTACAGAAGCTGAACAAGGAAGCCGACAGGATAGATGCATCCCTATCTGGACACAAAGCCAGACTGAGAATTCAAGATCTGGGGGACTCGGTGGACAGTGTCCACAGTCTTCTGGGTAGACAGGAGGAGCTGGAGGATCTACTGAAGGCCCTTGACCATCAGATCAACCTCTTCCAGGACAGGAGCCAACAGCTCATAAGCAAAAGACACTTTGCATCCAAACAGATCCAGGAGAGACTGCAGGGTATTGAAGAGCGCAACAGGAAGCTTGGAGAGAGCTGTCGACAGAGAAGACATCTCCTATTAGCTTCCAGGAAGTACCAGGAGTTCCTGCGAGAGGCTGAAGAGATGCAGCTGTGGATGGAGGAGAAGTTCAAGATAGCGGAGGACGAGTCTTACCGAGACCCCACCAACGTCCTCCGCAAGCTGAAGAGACATGAGGCGGCAGAGAAGGAGATGCAGGCCAACCAACTGGGAGAGGAGATGCTGGCAGAGGAACACTACAACAGCCAGAGCATCCGAAGGAAATCCTCGGAGGATGCTAAGGTGAAGATCGAGGCTATCCAGCGGATGCTTCAGAACGCCGCCAAAGGTCACGACCTGCGCTCCAGTCGGCAGCTGCTGAAGGAGCACCAGCAGTTGGAGCAGGAGGCGCAGGAGCTGGCCGACAAGATCAACGCCATCGTGACCCGTGCCAAACACCTCGCCACCCACCACTTTGACTCCCAGAGGATCCTTCAGGAGACGGACGTCTACCTCAAGATGTTCAAGTCCCTGCAGAAGCCCCTGGACCGACGCCGAGCCCAGCTGGAAGCGTCCGTGGTTCTGTACGGGTTCTACCACGATGTGGACTTGGAGCTCAATTGGATAACAGAACATTATCCATCAGCTGGGTCTACTAATTATGACAAGTCCCTGGCAGGGGCCATCGTCCTGCTACAGAAACACAAGGAGAGGTGTGGAGGAAGTCCACACGAAAACGTCTGTCCCACAATCTGTCTTCAGGAGCTGCAGGCGGAGGTGAACGCTCACCATAAACACCTGACACGTGTCCTGGAGAAGGGGCGTGGCCTGGGGAAGTCCAGCCAATACGAAGGCGAGGAGGTGGTGAAGAGGTGTGGCCACCTGAACGCAGAGTGGGAGGATCTGGAGGGGGCGTGCGAGAAGAGAGCGGCCCACCTGAGCAAGGCTGTGACCAGAGAACAGATCCTGCTGGACTGTGCAGAGCTGGAGAGCCGTCTGTCTGAGATCCTGGCTCTGGTCAGCACAGACGAGTACGGCAAGAATGAACTGGCCACGCAGAGTCTCATCAAACAGCACCAGGGGCTGGAGGGGCAGCTGGAGGTGGTGGAGAATCAGGTGGAGGAGTTAGGGGAGCAGGTGGAGGAGGCCATCCATGACTGGCACCTAGAGGAACTCAACAGACCTTACATGCGAATTAGCACCCAGAACACACAATTACAGCACAGTGCTGCTCTCAGGGCCCAGAAGCTGAAGGAGGTGTTACACTTACATGAGTTCACAAGGGAGTCCTCTGAGTTGGAGGACTGGATCTCCCAGCAGAGACTGACTGCCTGCTCTGAGGACTATGGTAACGACTATGAACATGTGATGCTGCTGCGTGGGAACTTTGAGGCCTTCCTGAAGCGCCTGGAAATGGGGTTAGAAAGGATGCAGAGCTGCAAGGAACTGGCTGACGCCCTTATACAAAACAAACATCCCCAGTCCTCCACCATCAGAGAGATTTTGCATAAGCTCAGAGCATCGTGGGAGGAGCTTCACGACCTGTCCAGAGAGCGTCAGGCTTGTCTGCTGAAGGCCGAGGATTGTCACAAGGTCTACAGAGACCTGACTGAGGCTCTGGGACAGATTGAGGAGCGGCAAATGAGCATCACTGATGACATTGCCAGAGACCTGCGAGGAGTGATGTCACAACTACGTAAACATGAAGAAGTGGTCCACGAGCTGGCCGGCACTGAACAGCAGCTCCAGGAACTGCTGGATGCGACGGATGCCACCCTGGAGCTGTGCACCCCTAAAATGAAACTCCGCCTTCAAGACCAGCAGCAGGAAGTGGTGGGGAACTGGGAGAGGCTCCGCCTCCACATGGACCAGAGGGAGGCGGAGCTGATACTGACACGCCAGCGCTACCTCTTTCTCAACACGGTGCAGGATTACTTCCTGTGGTGTGGCCAGGTGCTTAGTGGCATGTCAGCAGAGGAAAGCATCAGAGATTTGGTGACCTGTGACCTCCAGCTCTCCCAGCACCAACAGCTGTGGGCGGAGATGCTGGCTCGCCAGGAGACCTATGACCAGGCGTTGGCCTTAGGCCAACAGCTGGTGGAGCAAGAGGGAACAAACACCAGAGAGGTGAAGGAGAAGCTGCGGTCACTGCAGGAGGAGAAGGACAAGCTACACGGTCACTGGGACAGGAAGCAGAGGAGCCTGGAAGTCACACACCTGGAGCAGGTCTTCTACAGGGATATGGAGAGCATGGAGAACATCAACAACTCGCAGGAGATCCTGCTGAAGAACAGTGACCTGGGGACGACAGTGGACGAGGTGGAGAGGCTCATCAAACGCCACGAGGCCTTTGAGAAACTGCTGAGCACCCAGGAAGACAAGATTGTGTCTCTGAAGGAACTTGCTGAAAAGCTGAAACAGGAAGACTTAAGTAGAGAAAAATCTGGTCGGATTCACAGCAAATTGAAGGGCCTCCTGGAGAGACGGGATAGGATCAAGCAGCTGTCAATCAAACGCAAGGAGGAACTGGCCATCTCCAGGCTGCTTTGTATCTTCAACCGCAACGCTGCCGAGGCAGAGGAATGGGTGTCTGAACGTATGCAGAAGATGCAGGAGAACTCCAAGATGGACCTGAGTAACCTGCAGACCAAGATGAAGATGCTGCAGAAACACCAGGTGTTTGAGGTTGAGATCCTGGCCCACGGAAGGATCATCGACTCAGTGCAGCAGGCTGGCGAGGAGTTGCTGTCACTGCGTCACCCCAAGTCGAAAGAAGTCCGTGCAAGCATGGTGGCTCTGAATCACCACTGGGAGGAGCTGAAGATGGCCGTGGTGGCCAGGGGGAAAGTCCTAGAAGACAACAGAGACTTCCTGGAGTTCCTTCAGAAGGTGGAGCAGGTGGAGGTCTGGATCAGGCAGAAGGAGGTGATGATCAACGTAGGAGACGTTGGCGAGGACTACGAACATGGACTCCAGCTGCTGAAAAAACTCAATGAGTTCAGAGGGTCAGGGTCCAGGGATGTGACTGTTGACGACGCTCACATTAAGGCCATCAACAGTCTGGCTGCTCGGCTGGAGAAACAGAACAGTGACGACCTGGACACCGTGAAACAGAAGAGGAAAGGGCTCAACGACAGGTGGAGCAAGTTCCATGTGAACCTGAGCAGCTACAAGAAGAAGCTGGAAGGGGCGCTGGAGATCCACTCCCTCATCAGAGAGCTGGATGAAATGCACCTGCTGCAGGGCCAGGACTGTGGCTGGGACGTGGAGAGTGTTGAGAACCTGATCAGACGCCACGAGGAGACGGGGAGGGAGGCTGGAGTCATTCAGGAGAGGGGGAAGGTCTTGGATAAAGAGTCTTCAGACAGTCTGAAGGGCAAGTCTGTGCTGGCTGACAAACTGAGTAAAAAGCAGAGAGAGGTCAAAACGACTCTGGTGACGATGGAGAAGGAGGTCAAACTCAGGAAGGAGAAGCTGCAGGAGGCTCACCAGCTGCAGCTGTTCAAGGCTAACCAGCGCCTCCTGCTGGACTGGAACGTCAAACAGAGTGCAGAGATGGGAGAGAAGGGTCTTCCCAAAAGCAAGGCAGAGGCAGAGAGACTCATAGTGGAGCACCAGGACTGGAAGACGGAGATCGATGCTCGTGCGGAGCGTATCGACGCGGTCAGGGACTTTGGCCAGAGTCTGGTGAGGTCTGGACACAGCTGCTCTGCAGACATCAAGAAGTCTCTCAGCAAGCTTGAGGAGGCCAAGGTTGGACTGAACCAGGCTTGGCAGAAAAGGAATACAATCCTGGACCAAGCCCTGAGACTGCAGTTGTTCTTGGGCTACGTGGAGCAGAGTGAGAGCTGGCTTAGCAGCAAGGAGGCCTTCCTGGCTAACGAGGACCTGGGGAGTTCCTTGTCGGATGTGGAGACCCTGCAGAGGAAGCAGGCTCTGTTTGAGACCACGCTAGACGCCCAGCTGGAGCAGGTGGAGGAGGTGGAGAGGCAGGCTCAGCAACTGACCCAACAGAGACACTACGACGCTGACAACATCAACAGCAAAAGCAGGGCCGTCATCACCAGAAAGGACAAGCTGTTAGAGATGAGTAGGAAGCGGCGGAAGGTTTTAGAGGAATCTCTGCAGCTCCAGAAGTTCCTGGCCAACACATACGAGGTTTGCTCATGGTTGAATGAGCGTAACGCGGTCGCCCTGGATGAGAGCTGGAGGGAACCCTTTAACCTGCAGGCGAAGCTCCTCAAGCACCACAGCTTCGAGGCTGAGATCCTGGCTAATCGCAACAGAGTGGATGTTCTCACCAAGGAGGGTGAGAGGATGATCTCGGCAGGCCACTATGCCCCGGGCAAAATCAAACCCTGGCTGAAGGACCTCAGAGACACATGGGAACAGCTCCTCAACAACTGCAAAGAGAAGGAAGCACGTCTACAGCAAGCCTACCAGGCGTTACAGTTCCAGCGCTCCCTGGAGGATATGGAGCAGTGGGTGGGGTCGGTAGAGAAGGAGTTAACCGTTCAGGACTGTGGAACTGACCTACAGTCTGTTAGTCGTCTGCTCAAGTCTCTGCAGGGATTGGAGGAGGTTGTGGATGGACACCAGGAGAGAATACAGGGCCTCATGGCTACAGCCAAGGACTTCAGCTCTCAGGGGAATTTCCTGGCAGAGGAGATTCATCCCAGAGTCAGAGAGATCGTCAACAGATACAACGGGCTGGCGGAGCCCCTGCAGAGTCGCAGGGAGACCCTGGAGTCCTGGCAGCTGCTGTTCCAGTTCTACAGAGACATGGAGGATGAGCTGTTGTGGGTGCAGGACAAGCTGCCCTATGCCTTGGCCAGAGACTGGGGTTCCACTCTGTCCAGCACACAGGCCATGGTCAAGAAACACCAGGTCGTGATGCAGGAAATCACAAGTCGCACCCCATTGGTCCAGGCGGTGCAGGAGGCAGGGCGGAATCTGGTTCGCGGCCGCCATTTTGCCTCCCATGAGATCAGCGAGCGCTTGGCCGAACTGAAAAGGATCTTCGAGGACCTGAAGAGAGAGTCGGAAAACAAAGGTCGTCTCTTGCAGGACGCCTTGAAGATACAGACCTTCTTATCTGAGGTGTCAGAGCTGGAGCTGTGGATGGATGAGCAGAAGCCCATGCTCGAGTCCAGAGACTATGGGAAGAGTGAGGAGGCCACGGAGATCCTCCTGAAGAAGCTGGACTCTGTAGACCTGGATCTGGACCACCAGAGGGAGACAGTGGACACCCTTCAGGAGATGGGGGCCAAGCTGGAGCACTGTGGACACCCCATGAGCCATCTGGTGAGTAAGAGCCTGCCAGACATGATGAACCAGTACGAGAGTGTTCTTCGGCTGTCTGCCTCGCGGCGCTCAGCTTTGGAGGACCAGCTAAGCCTGTACGTGTTTGAGAGAGAAGCAGGGGAGCTGCAGACCTGGCTCAGCTCCCACCAGTCTGTCGCCCAGTCTGAGGAATATGGACAGGACTTGGAGGATGTGGAGGTGCTTCAGAAGAAGTTTGAGGACTTTGTGGTGGAGGTGAACACCTTGGGCCACAGCAAACTGGGCTCAGTGCAGCAGCTTGGCCGAGAGGTCAAATCTGCAGAAGGACAGAAGAGAGAGGCAGTCCTGAGCAGACTGTGGGATGACCTCAACCACACCATCAAGATCAGAGAACAGAACCTGCAGGGAGCGAGGGAGGTGCACCAGTTTGACCATGATGTGGATGAGCTGAGGGGCTGGATGAGTGAGAAAGAGGTGGTGCTGAACTCGGAAGATCACGAACACGACCTGCTGGGAATCCAGGCGCTCATACGACAACATGAGGGGCTGGAGAGGGACCTGGAGGTGATGGAGGGGAAAGTGTCCAGGACCCAGGAGGAGGGCAGGGCTCTGGCCAGGCGACACCCCCAGGTGGGGGCTAGTCTGAGGGAGAGGCTTGAGGAAGTGGAGGCTCACTGGGCCAGTCTTCAGGCCAAGGCCAGCCAGCGCAGGACCAGGCTGGGCCAGGCTGAGGCCGTCCAGACATACCTCACTGACTGGACAGAACTCATGGCATGGCTGAAGGAGACCCTTTCCCTGGTCAGAGGGGAGGGGCTTGGAGGGGAGAGAGCAGACCTAGAGCAACTAATCAAGAAGCACGAAGAATACCACGTCCAGATTGACAGGCAGTCTTACAAATCACAGGCTATGAAAGACAGAGGCAAACGACTGGCAGAGGAGGGCAGCTTTATGTGCCAAGAGTTGGAGGAGCGTGTGTGGGAGATGCAGGACTTGCAGGCCCAGGTTGTGGAGGTGTGGGAGGAGCGCAGGGTGGTGTACCAGGAGGAGCTGGAGGTCCTGCAGCTCCAGAGAGAGATGGAGCAGGCGGAACACTGGCTCTCCACCTACGAGGCGACCCTCAAGGCAAAGGACTACGGGGATTCGGTGTCCGACGTCATGGAACTCATGAAGAAACAGGAGGATCTGGAGGCCATGATGCAGGCCCAGAGTGATCGCTTCACGGCCCTGCAGAAAAAGAGGACAAAGCGTGAACAGAGGCTGTTAGGTCTCCAAGGCGATGAGGAGGATTCTAGAAAGAAGCCGATGAGAGTGTCCTCCTTGAAGAGGAAACCGTCAGACCCTAAAAACCCTCGTGTTACTTTCTCTAAAGCCCCAGTCAACACGTCCGGCAGTGGCACAACACCAGAGAGGCCAGGCCTGGGAGAACGACCAGAGAGAGGGAAGAGAGAGACGTCAGACAGAAGAGAGAGTCCAGAGAGAGGAGATAGATTTGAGAAGGAACCAGACACCATCTCGAGTGGACCAATGTTTAGCCCCAGCCCCACCCCTGCTCCAAGGACCTGGACCAACCACAGCCCGGCCTCTGTGACCCCCCTCACCTCATCCGAACCCTCCGCCACAGTCCCTGAACCCCCTCCCCAGTCCCACTCCCCAGCTGCTCCCCCCACTACCCTCAGCCTGGCTAATGAGGAACAGCGCCCAGCTAAACCCCCTATTGGCCCCAAACCCAGGGGTTCCTTCAAAGACAGGAAGTTTGTCCCTCCCTCTGAACCTCCCCCTGCCCCACCTATGTGCATACCCACCTCGGCTCCCAGACAGCTAGAGAACCAGACTGCCGACTCTCCTCCAAGCACCAGGAAGTCGGATGCTGCTGACTCCCCACCGACACCAATCAGGGAAATGCCTACACCCCCTGACTCCCCCTCTCTGCTAACCAGGAAGTCGCCTTCATCCCCAGACTCCCCGCCCAGTCCAATCAGAGTGCAATCTACTGCCCTAGCAGACCCGGATCTGCCTGAAGAATCCATCACCATCTCTTACTCCACATCTGATGAAAGTGATGGAACACCTGTCAAACTGGATGGCATGTTAGAGATCAAGCTGAAACAAAAAGGACTGGACCACTGGGAGTCCGTGTATGCGGCCATTGAGGGAGACTCACTCAACCTGTTCAAAGACAGAGAAGCAGCTGTAGAGAGGACGTCGCGCTGGCCGCCTATCCTCCTGGCGGGAGCTGTGTGTAAAGAGAACACCTTCTACCGCAGGAAGGACCACACCTTCAAGCTCATACTGGAGGATGGGAGTCAGTACCTGTTTGCAGCAACGAGCCGCGAGGTGCAGCTGAGATGGGTGGAGACTCTGCAGAGAAGCACCAAGTCGGGCAGCTCCTCAGAGGATTCTGGAAGGTCGGCAGCTGTCGACCTCAGGTCCGGGTTGGTGACTGAAGCAGCGGAGAGGCAGACCTCCAGAGGACAGGACAGCTTCTACGGCCGTGACATGGAGCCTTCCCTGGACAGGGAGCCTCCACCCAAGCCCCCCCACACCTACTACAACAGACACCACTATCCAGGAGGAGGGGAGAGTAGAGAGCAAGAGAGCGTGACCTTAAAAAGCTACAGGAGCCTGGAAAGGAACCAGCCCGCCTTAGATCCCCATCCCCCCCAAGTCCAGGACGTGACGGGGTTCACAGACAAACCCAGGAAGAGTGTCTTCCAGAAGCTCTTCAAGAAGTGA
>JADPVJ010012287.1:0-15060 GCA_018346875.1 Hypomesus nipponensis
ATGCAGGAAGGCCCGGGGGAGTGGACGTGTCTGGACTCGGAGGTTCTGATGAAGGAGGAGGAGATCTATGGCACCGCAAACCCCACGCCTCACCAAGTGTTGCTGGACACCCGCTTTGAGCTTCCCTTTGGTACGCGCGCTCAAACCCACACGCAGTCTGACACGATGGGAATTGCGTACCAAATGTACTCCTTGGATGACCACGACAGTGCAGTGGAGGATCGCGACAGTGACTACCGCAGTGAGACTGGCGTCCGACCTCCACGATACCACACCACACCCCAACCCAACTCCTCTCTGCACCAGTACCCCATTGGCCACAGGCTACAGCACCAAAGCCTGGTCAGGGAGACAGACTCTGTGCAGAGCTATGAACTGGACTACAGAGAACCCCGAGAACACAGGAAGAGGGGGATCCAGATTATCCCTGTCGACTCTGGGATGGGTGTGGAGGACTGGGAGAGTAAGTTCAAAGTGCCGGACGGTGGAATCTTGGACGATTACCTGGACCAGGATCAGAAGACCTGGGAAGACGAGGACAAGAGCATCATCTATCGCATATCAAACAGCCCGAGCGAGTCCAAAGGGAGCAGGTTTTACCAGACAGTGGAGTGTGACGCGGGGTCGCTTGATGAAGGACCGGAGGAACTCGACGAGACAGGAAGACCCCGGAGGAAGAGCCGCAGCTTTGGCAGCGGGGAAGTGCGTCTCGTCTACAAAGAGGCGGGAAGCTTTGAGGATGAGACCTCGCCACCTGAAATTGACATCATTCCTTCTGTAAAGCAAATACAACAGCAAAGAGACAACGAGAGTCTTTTGTATAAGACCAGGTTGTGGGCCAAGACGGCTTTAGAGGACACGCTAGAAAACTATGCCGCCTACCGGGAGGCAGAAGCTGCCAGGGAAGAGGCTGGGAGATATAGGGCTCGGAGTGAGTATGGTTCTATTGGATCAGACGAAATGCAGTTCTCCTTTGGGTCGGAGGAGGAGCTAGACGACCTGACTTTTATCGAGGGAGACGTCACATACGAATACGAAAGTTACTACTACCCGGGCAAGTACGTGTCGCCTTACGGAGCACAAGGCTATTGGAGTAAAGGAAGGGCAGGCCCTGGACAAGATCAGGCCTTGTCTCCAGTGGATGAACCACATGATGAATACGTAGACACTATGGATGAACTTCAGAATTTGGTTCACTCTGTATCGGAATACCTGGCAGAGAAAGAGGATGAAATCAACAAATTTGAAACGTTACCGAAGTCGCCAAGGAGAAAACTGCCAGCATTGCCAACTGTTGTGAAAATGAAAGAGGCCAAGACTGATGAGGCCAAGACTGATGAGGCCAAGAGTGATGAGGCCAAGAGTGAGGAGGCGAAGCCACCTGAAAGTAAAGAAGACACTGCTGTAGAGCAGGGCATAGCTGGGGTGAAAAATGCAATGAGCTCCTTGTTCAGCACCTTAACAGGTTCCAAGCCCGCAGAGGCCTCTGAAGTTCCCGAAGGTCCAACCCCATCCACCTCCCCCCAACCCCCTCAGACAGAGTCGGGCATTTCCAAACTTCTCTCTTTCATCCCCAAATCTGCTGGTAGCCCTACCCCAGTGGCAGTTGTTCCTCCTGCTCCTCAGGAGGCGACTGAGAAGAAGTTTTCCCTTCAGTCTCTTCTGCCTTTTCAGTCCTCAGATCCCATCCAGCCACAGGAGAGTAACCAGGGCACAACACCAGGGTCCGAGACACAAGGCAGTGCTGAGCAAACTCAGGAATCTACCTCTATTGTTGACTCAATGTTAGGAAGGCTTAGCCCCATGAGGCTGTTCTCCAGTAAGCCGTCCTCTGGAGAAACATCACCCCAGCCACCAGTGCAAAGGAGTGCATCTCCACAACGCAGTGAATCTATAGACAGATCCAGGAGTCCAGAGAGACCAGGCTCCGCTCAAAGGTCGGGTAGTGGATCAGTAGAACTTCTTCCTGATACAGGAAGTGGATCAGTCGAGCTTCTTCCAGAAACAGAGTCTTCTGGTGAGATCCTTGACATTCAGCAAAGACTGACACCAACAATTGTTGAGCCAAAATCGGACACAAAGCCAACAGGTGAAGCCACTGCTGAAGACTCAGGGTTCTTCAGCCCTTTTAAGAAATCCTTTACTTCCCTCATCTCTACAGCTCCTCCTGAAAAGGCCTCCCAGGAAGAAACATCCCCAACCCCTTCCATGTTCTCCATGTTTAAGTCGTCAGAAGATCTAAAAACAGAAAAACCTGCAGAGGAGTCATTTCTTGGCAGTAAACTTAAACTACCTTTCTTCTCTTCTGAAAATGTTTCCGCACCACCCAAAGCAGAGGGGGGTATGCTCTCAGGGATTCTGAAATTTGCATCCGGTGAAGACCCCAGTGCTGACCAAAAGGCTGCTCCACCGACCCCTGCTAGAACCCCATCTCCAAGCCGTGCAGCACTCCTTGATAGTGTGCCCAAAGGAAATGTGGATACAGGATGGTTTTCTAACCTTTTCAAGGCGCCACCGACTGAGCCAGCTCAACAACCAACAAATCCTCCAGCCACAGATGTTACATCATCTGATGTGGCCAAACAGGAAGGCACCAATTCTGGCACAGGACAGGCATTGGCTGATCCACCGGCTCAGATTGAGAAGTCTTCCCAGCTTGAAATTGATTCCACATCCAATGATCAAATCGAGGGCCAGCCTCAAGAAAAGGCAACACCAAAATCTCAGCCAGAGCCCCAAGCCCAACCGCAGCCTCAAGGCATGTTCTCTGGGCTGTTCAAACTAGCATCAACCGAAGATGTGTCTGGTGGCAACAAAGTACAAGCAGGTGCGAGTCAGCCACAACAAGGTGGGTTGTTCTCAGGCTTGTTTTCCCCTGCTTCACAACCTACCCCCAACCAGGGGCAACAAGGTACGCCTCAGGCAGGAGGATTGCTTTCTGGATTCATGAAATTTGCTGATAATGTAACAGGTGCCCCAGCTCCTGCAACACCACCTCATTCAGTGCCTCCAGGCAGTCAGCTTAAGCAAACCCCAGGGCAGGGTCAGAGTGCCCCAACACAGGCAGCTTCACAAGCTCCCCCAACTCAATCCGGGGGACTCTTGTCCGGATTTTTAAAATTAGCTTCTGATAGTGTGGCTGGGCCTCAACCCTCTCAAACATCAGGATCCCAGACTCGTCAGACTGACCAGCAACAGGAGGTGCATACACAAAGTACTGCTTCTGAAAGTCAGCCAGGTGGTCTTCCGTCAGGACAACGTAAACTGGAGTCCACAGAAACTCCTCCCTCAACCGCTCAACTTCCACCTGGTCATGACCAGCAGCAAGACCCACCTCAGAAGCCAGCACCACCACCTCAGTCAGGTGGCCTGTTGGGTGGACTGCTCAAATTCACAGAGACAACACAACCTGCCCCGACTCAGCAACAGCAAGGTGCTCCTGGCAGTCAACCTAATCAACAAACCCCACAGCCGGGTGGGATGCTGTCTGGGCTCTTTAACAAGATGACCGCAGTAGAACCTACACCGCCTCCGGTGCAACCAACACCAGGTAGCCAACCAACCAACCAAACACAAAAGCCCCCACCGCAACAACCGACTCCTGCCCAGCAGCAGGGTGGTTTTCTCTCTGGTTTGTTTGGCTTAGGAGCTCCAGATGCTGTTGATACCACTCAAAAACCTCCAGTACAGCAACAACAGCCAGGACCGCCAGGAAGTCAGCCAAACCAGCAGCAGACTAACAGGCAAAACTTACAGAGACAGAACCAGGTTCCCCCACAACAGCCTCCCAGTGGCCCTGGAGGTATGTTGTCTGGATTGTTTAACAAGATTGCAGATACTGGAGCTCCTCAACCACCACCTGGTGGTCAACCAGGCCAGCAACAAGCACCTAAACTAGGAGGAAATGCACCCCAACAACCTACCAATCAACAGGGGGGATTTCTTTCTGGGCTATTTTCTGCAGCTCAGCCGTCTCCTCCTCAGCAACAGCCACCTGCAAATCGTCCCAACCAGCAACATCCACAGCATAACAATAGACAACCTTTGCAGAGACAAAATCAGATCCCTCCTCAGCCTAGCAATACAGCACCTGAACCTCAGCAGGGTGGACTGCTATCAGGACTTTTTAACAAACTGGCACCTGCTGACAATCCACCACAACAGCCTCTGTCAAAGTCTGGTCCTCAACAGGGTAACCAATCAAATGTTCCAGGTCAAGGCCAAGCTCCTAGTCAACAAACTCCTCAACCTAACCAACAAGGTGGATTTCTCTCTGGCCTTTTCAAGATAGGGGACAATGTTTCCCCTAACCAGTCACATCCTGCACAAGAACAGCAACAGCAGACCAGCAAACCTGCTCCTTCACAGGGGACAGCTCAGCAGCCTGCTCAAACAGGTGGTTTGCTTTCTGGCTTTCTTAAGCTTGCATCATCTGACACAGAACCACAGCAACAACCAACACAAACAAATCCGTCTCCCAACAAGCCTGGCCAAAATCCACCTCAAGCTGAATCAGGGGGATTGCTATCGGGATTCTTTAACAAACTTACAGCCACAACTGAAGAGCAGACGTCAAATAGTCAACTTCCTGTTGGTCAGAAAAACCAACCACAACAGGCACGTCCCACTGCTGTTAAGCCTGGCCAAGGGAGACCACAGATTCAACGGGCAAAACAGGTAGAACTAGAGTCACAGGATGCTGGAGTGGAAAAAGATACAAAACCTCCTGCCCAGAAAGGGTTTCTTTCTGGACTATTTGGTGCCACTGAAGAGGTGCAAACATCTAAACCTGAAGAAAAATCCATCACTCATGATGAAGCAATTGCCAGTACAAGTACCAGTTCACCTAGTTTGCTGTCCACCATATTTAAGTCAGGGCCAAGTGAGAGCAATATTCCAACATCTGTGAAGGAGACTGAAAAAGGTTTTCTTGATCGAATACTACCCAAGAACAACAAAGAGGAAATTCCTACTACCACTCTACCACCCAGCACAGGAAGTTTGACCACCACTTTGACTGTTAATGCTAGTCAGGAACCTCCATATTCTCAAAATGGTCAGAATCCAGCGCAGCATTACCTGGAGGAAATACAGCGCCTTTTGTATGGTACAGCGGATGAATATGGTTACCAGGATCTATTATACAACTTTGCTGAACATGGTGTTATCCCCCCAGAACTATACGAGCATCAGTGTCTCATTGAGGCTCTCCTTTGGCAGCAGCTCAATGAATATGTCTTGAATGAAGCTCTGGCAACTCCTCAAGTTCAGGAATGCTACCACGCAGGCCAGGGCTACATACCAGCTACAAATGGGGGAGTATCTTGGGATGACCGTGGAAAATCTTGCTGGAACCCTAAAGAAATGGATACCGGTCAGTTTCACATACCCTCACATCCTTGGACATATACCACAGATCGTCAACGTCAGACTGGGTTTTTCGGACCAGGGGAGGAGGATCTCGTACTGTTTGACATGACTTGCAGGGAGAAGAAACCTTGGAGCAGCTGCGACAATCTGGGGGACCCTAATCAAGATAGGATAGGGAATAAGAAACCTTGGATTGAAACAGGCAGTGCTTTGAATTTGTCAACAGAAAAGACACAGACCAAGCTCAGCAGGTGCCAGTCTCTTACTGAATGCAGCACCCATGAATTCAGCCAAGCTGCGGATAAATCTGGGCTCGGCAATTCCTTACCTGGAAAGAAAGAGATTGACCTTAAAACAGCAACAGACTTTTTAAAGAGACTTGCATTCAAGAAGGGGCCCATTGATTTGACCCATGGTGCCGTAGATCTCAGCAGCTCTGTAGGAATGACTGGAGATGTGAATGAGGATACGTTGTTTGACGACTCTGAATGGTACCAGCAATGGCTTTCCTTGTTGAATCAAGGAATGTGGTGGCCAGCTGAGACAGGGGATTGTGGATACTATGTTTATACAGATGACGAGTTCATTTACTCTCTTCTGACTGACAGAGCGGGTCAGCACTTGTATGCATGTGCTGCGCCAGAGGATCTACAGGCCTTAAATCAAATTACTGAAAACATTGCAAACATTCTGAAACAAAGAGAAAACGATAAAGTCACACTTTGTGGCTTCAAAATTCCCCTCTTCAATGAAAGTGATGGTCTCTGGTTTCCGGGTCAACAGCAGAGTGAATCTCAGCTCGTAAATGCTCCTGTGGATCTCACCTCAGCTTTTGAAAAAGGCAACAAGATTATGAACATGAACTTGGAAAGCTTCTCCCAGATGTTTCAGGAGTCCATTGTGTCTCAAACAGAACAGGCTGTAGACTTCTCTGTGTACAAGCTGAAAAAAATCAAAATGGACTCCAACCAAACTGGTTATGAGTATCAAGAAGAGCCATTAGTGGCGACCGATATGACTTTGACAGCACTGAAAGATGGTCATGGAGGTCCTTATTGGAAAGATCAAAAGATAAAAGTTGACCTTGCACCATCATACAACGCGTTATCTTCAAGGATGTATGGTCCACAACGACCTCCACATCAACGTTCTCCCATACCTGAAATAAAGATTGGGCTTGCAGAAGAAAAAACATCTGCAGACCAACTAAAACAGAAGACTTCTTCTGTCCCTGATTCACATACCAGTAAAACGACTACAACTGCAAGCTCAATTGCCAACTCGAATTCGCAAACAATTTCTTCTAAGTTGCCAGTGGCTACCACACCTTCCACACATAGAAAGCTCCCTGAAACCCCCTCATCAATACCAAGAGGTGCTTCACCTGAGACAAAGATCCCTGCAACACCTACAGCACCCTCTGTTCAGCAAATGAGCTCTATTGAGAAACAAGCAAAGGGAGTGCTGTCCTCTGGTATTCAAAGTTTGAAATCTGAAATAGTCAAAGAGACACAGTCCACTGGGCAACACAATGCAAAACCAGCAGTTACAGCATCTGGTCGAATTCTTCCTACACTCCCAACTGCATCCTCAGGTGCACCATCAGTGTCTTCAGCACAGAGGACACAACTTACCAGGCAACCATCCCAGTCAAGAGATCCAACTTCCGTTCAACAGGCAAACAGAGCCCCTCTGTCACCCCAACAACACACAGGAGGAAAGTCACCTCAGACAACCGTATCACATTCCAAAGATAAGGCTGATAATAGAGCCATTCAGATTCCCAAGTACCAGGGAATAGCACATTACAAAATGACCGCAGAACCTCAGTTGTGTAGCCGAGCTTTAGACTTCTCTCCAACTGTCTGTAAGAAAGATGAGAATATGAAGGAGAAGGATGCATCGCAGGCTGCAAAGCAAAACGTGCAGGCTGTTGACTTCACAAAGTATCAATTAAAAAGGGTAAAAGAAAAAAAAGAAACTAATCTACAGAAGTCTGCAGACCAAAAAACAACTGCTGTTGTAGATCTGACAAAAGAGATCGAGGAGGAAGAAACAGAATGGTCATATGAACAAACTGTGGTCGAACTTCCTACTCAAAGAGTCCCCAGTGTTCCACTTCTAAAAACGGTTTCTCCTCAACCCTCCATGTGGAACAGGGTTCCACACTACACACCTGTGAGAAGATCGCCTAGCCCAGAAATAAATGTTGACGATGTCTCTACGTCATCAAAAATATCATCCAGCCCTATAATCAGAGAGGAACATGAAAGTTCTTTAATGAGAAGAGCGTCCAGCACACAAGTAAGGACCATGAATGAATCCCCATCAATGACTCCACTCAGTCCTGGAGTAAGGGCTGGGTATGGATCCTCGTCAATGAGATCCTCCTGCCCGGACATAAGGATCGGGCATGAATCACCTTCACTGAGGAGATCCCCAAGCCCTGACATAAGACCTGGTTATGGTTACACTTCCAGCCAGAGACCACCCCTTAACCGAAGAGCCTCTCTATCATGTCAGATTTACCATTCTGACTCAGCACCAGCAAACTCAATCAGAGGTGCAATAGACATGTCTCCGAAATTATCTCCAAAACCAAAGGAGGAGTCAGCCACAGTGTCAACCGAGGCAGTGTCCTTATTAAACAGGAAAACATCCACCCGTGATGCTTTAAAAGAAATGTCTAAGCTTCATGGGTCTCTTGATCTTTCCACAAATATCCCCAATCAGCAATCATCTCCTTCACACTCTCCAGCAATTGTGGAGCAGCAACGTCAGTCTCCTCCTAACACCCAGATGGTTAGCCCTGGTCTGAAGCCACAGACACTGTCAGGCAGTAAGAGAGGCATCTTTGCACAAGGACCATCTCCTTTGCGCACGTTGCCAATTGCCCAACCCTATCGGGCGGCCACTGCACCTGCCAACTCGATTCAAGCTTCTTTAGACATGTCACCTAAGCCATCACCCCAACAGGCCAATGTAGCTGAGGTACCATCTGAGAATATTGATACTGAAGCAGTGTCATTATTAAATAGAAGAACCTCAACCCACGATGCTCTGAAGGAAATGTCCAAACGTCACGGGTCTCTGGATCTTTCCTCGAAAGTAGAACCTTCCGATGTTCCTGGACAGCACCCATCAACTTCTCATTCCCCAGGCATCGCGCTGCAACAACTGCAGCAGAGTCAGTCTTCTCCTAAGGCCCAGACGATAAGCCCCGTTTTGAGGCAACAGATACCGTCAGACAGAGGAGTTGCACAGGAACCATCTACAAACCAGTCTATTAGATGTATTTCTACTACAGTCCAACCCTATCAGACAGCCAGTGCACCTGCCAACTCAATAAAAGCTGCCATAGACATGTCACCAAAGCCATCTCCCCAACAATCCTATTTAGCTGAGGAACCTTCTGAGAATTTTGATACAGAGGCAGTGTCATTATTAAATAGAAGAACCTCAACCCACGATGCTCTGAAGGAAATGTCCAAACGTCACGGGTCTCTGGATCTTTCCTCGAAAGTAGAACCCTCCGATGTTCCTGGACAGCACCCATCAACTTCTCATTCCCCAGGCATCGCGCTGCAACAACTGCAGCAGAGTCAGTCTTCTCCTAAGGCCCAGACGATAAGCCCCATTATGAGGCAACAATTACCATCAGATAGTAACAGAGGAGTTACACAGGAACCATCTACACACCAATCTATTAGATGTATTTCTACTACTGCCCAACCCTATCAAACAGCCACTGCACCTGCCAACTCAATAAAAGCTGCCTTAGACATGTCACCAAAGCCATCTTCCCAACAATCCTATTTCGCTGAGGAACCTTCTGAGAATATTGATACTGAAGCAGTGTCATTATTACATAGAAGGGCCTCAACTTATGATCCCTTGAAGGAAATGTCTAAACGTCATGGGTCTCTGGATCTTTCCTCAAAACAAGAACTGCCAGATATTCAAAGAGCACAAACATTACCTTCACATTCTGCAGTCATTGTGCAGCAACAGCCTAAGCAAAGTCAAACCACAACTGCTTCCAAGTTAGTAAGTCCTGTTATAAGGCAGCAGGTACCGACTGAGAGGAGGAGGGCAGTCTTTGCACAGGAATCATCTCTCTCAAACCAGTCTATAGGTCTGCGATCCTCCAAAGAGTCGACCGGACCAGCTAACTCAATTACAGCCACATTAGATATGTCCAAGTCTTTTGTCAAATCACAAGAGAAGTCAGCTGAGGACACATATGAGACATCTATGGATGCAATTCCACTTGTGAGGAGCAAGCCATCTGCTCGCGAGCTTGCAAGGAAATACTCTGTTGGTGTTCCATTCGTTGTGGAACTTTCATCACAGGAAACTCTCAATGAAGAAAAGTATGTGTCTGGTCAAGCCATAACTAATGCCCAGTCTGTTGCCCACAGGGTAGAAAACCCAGCTCTACAGCAACAAACTCTGATGTCAGGTGTCCTTAGCAGGTCATTTTCCCTCTCTAATCAGAATGCAGCTTTGTCCCCCTCGAACCAAACATATCGTAAGGCATCGGCTCCAGCAAATACGGTAAAGGCAACCCTGGATATGTCTCCCAAGCCATCCCCAACAGCATTGGAGAGAAATATTGAGGAAGGACAGTATAACCAGACTGGAGGGATATCAATGGTGAAAACCAAACCATCGTCCCGAGCACTTGCTAGAGTCAACGATGTTGGTGTTCCCTTAGTGGTTGAGGAACCAAGATCTGAAGAACAATCAGGGAATGCGTCCTTTGATGAACTGCCAGATTCGAGGCAGCTTACTCCCGAGAGGAGGTTATTACCCCACATTTGGGTCTCAGCTGCTAGTACCCCAGAGGAAGAGACGATAGAAAGGAAAGATATCCTGGATTCAAATGAGCCCACTAGTGAAGAACAGACTTCCCCTGAGGTATCTACTCCGGAGGACATGACACCCTCTACGTGTCCAGAATCAACACCCTGTGAAGCAGAGGACATATCTGCCCAACCACAGGATAAGATGACCAATAGCAGAACAATTCAAGAGATAATTCACCAATCAGAGGAACCCAAAACATGCCCACTAGATGAATCCATTAAATCACAGGATTTGACAACCACTGAAGTCACACCTGAAGAGTCATTAGTCCACCCAGTGGAACCTAGCACTTTACTACTGGAAGAATCTGCTAAACCACAAGATATCATAACCAATGAAATAACATCTAAAGATCCTATTGTCGTATCAGAGGAGTTAAAACCTCTACCGCTAGAAACCACAAGAATGACATCAGAGACAGGTAGTACTCCCACAGAGGAGAGCACAACCCTGCCATCAGTGGAGTCCTCCATTTTGTCAGGGGAGACTCCCACTATCCCCATAGACAAGACCACCTCTCTCCCCTCAGAAGCAGTCATCATCCCCACAGAGAAGACAACTACCCCACCGCCAGAGGAGCTCACTATGAAATTAGATGAACTTCCGAAATATTCAACTGTAGAAGCAATCTCCTCAGAAACTATAGATGTTGCTGATGTAGATGCTGTGGCAGCAAGTGAACCTCTGCCTCAGGATATTCCTGTAAAAGAACAACCAATCTTTGAGGTGCCAGAAGAAACTCTAGAAACACTAGAGGTTAAAACGAAACAAGATCCCAGTTCAGCTGCTGATGCGCCTCCCTCTACAGAGATCTTACCACCCAAAGAGGAAAGCTTGGCGCCTGATGTTGCTCAACCAGAAGCTGAAGCCCCTAAAGAACAAACGGGCAAAGGTTTATTTTCAATGTTTGGTGGCTCGACTGCAAGTCTGCAGACACCCTCGCAGACTGGATCATCAATACTTGGTGGCATTCTCCCCGGCTCCTCTGCTCCCAAAGATACCCCAGGAGCAGGCTTGTTTTCAATGTTCAGTGGGCCAACTGCCCCTGTACCAAGAGCACCAACACCACAAGCATCTGTTCCTAAAGAGCCTCCTGGTAAGGGCTTGTTCTCCATGTTTGGTGGATCTACTGCTCCGCCACCACTGGGTCCAAGGGGTCCTTCCGTGGGTACCATGCCACCTAGAGGCCCTCCAACCAAAGAACCTCCAGGCAAAGGGTTGTTCTCCATGTTTGGTGGACCTACTCCTCAACAACCAGCAGGTCCAAGAGGGCCTCAGGTTGGTGGTGCCCCCCCTCAAAGACCACCTGCAAGTGGATCTTCTATATTTGGTGGCATCCTCCCTGGTTCCACAGCACCTAAAGAAACGTCTGGATCAGGATTGTTTTCCATGTTTGGGGGTCCTAGTGCTCCTCCTCCAACTGGTCAGAGAGGCCCAGCACCATCCGCTAACAAAGAGCCGCCTGGAAAAAGTATGTTTAACATGTTTGGTGGACCTCAACAGCCAGAACCCAGTCAGGCCCAAGCAGTTGCACCCACGATGGCTTCTAAACCAACGGAGAATGAGAGTATATTCAAAGTGCCCTCCATGTTTTCTCTCGGTGCTGAAGAGAAAAAACCTAAAACAAGTGCCTTTGGACTTCTTGGCATGTCATTCATGGGAGATGAGAAGAAATCTGATGAACCCAAACCTGAAGCAGTGGCTAGCGTGGATGAAGAAGTTGTTATTGAGCAGCCACCTGTCACTGAAGCCAAAGATAAAATTGATGAACCTTCAGTTTCAGAAGATAAGCACATCGAGGGACAATCCCTGGAAAATGTTCCTCCTGATTCAGGTCTTGTAGTGTCAGTGGAAGGTGACCAAGTAGCTGATCAGAAACTTGAGGAGACTCAAGATTCCTGTTTCCAAGATGTTACAGAGACTACTGCTGCTGACATTGCATCTAAAGGTACAGAGAGTGCTGGTCCAACAATGGAAAGTCAACAGGAAGTAGAGATTCCATGCAAAGAAGATCAGCTCCCAGAAATTATGGCAGATACAGAGAAACCTTTAGCCCCAGTGGACACTGAAAAACTAATAGATTCAACTGTGCTTGTGAAGTCTGAGATACCAGAAGAGTCAGAGAAACCGCTTGAATCACAAACAATAGAGCAATTTGAGGAGAACTTGAAAACTATTGTTGAATCAGAGAAGGATGATCTGGCACTTCCGAGGATTGCTGTTGAATCTGAGGTGCCTGCTGTTGGAGCAGCTGAGAAATCAGAGCAATCTGATGAAATACTTAAAGATGATGTAGAAGTCACTTCCGAGAAGGATGATCTAGCACTTCCGAGGATTGCTGTTGAATCTGATGGGCCTGCTGGTGGAGCAGCTGAGAAATCAGAGCAATCTGATGAAATAGTTAAAGATGATGTAGAAGTCACTTCAAGTACAGAATCAGGTTTTGGCGAATTAAACAAAGATGTACAATCGCAAAATCTAACAAAGGAACATGAATTAGCAAAGGTTGAAAGAGAGGCATCTGTAGAAGAACCAGAGAAGATTGTGATAGAAAGTGAGAAATCTACCTTGGAGGCAGTTACAGCTTCAGAGGAACAGGAAAAACCTGTGGAGGTTGATACATCACTTGTAGAGGAGAAGAATTCTGAGACTATACAATCTACAAATGAGGAAAAAAAGATTGAAATCATTCAACCCCCAGAAACTGAGAAAGCTCAGGCAACAAGTCCAGTTCCTCCAATGGGCCACCAATATCCACCACAGTATCAGCCCAGACCAGGCATGGCAAGAGCCTCTGGCCCTCCACCAGGTCAAAGAATGGGAGGGCCGAGGATGGCCGGACCTAGGATGGGTGGTCCTAGAATGGGTGGTCCTAGAATGGGAGGTCCCAGGATGGCTGGACCCAGACAAGCGGGGCCACAGAAGCCTCCTGAGCCAGCTCCATTTTCAGGGTTCATGTCCATGTTCTCAGCACCAAGTGCCCCAACCAAACCAGCATCTTCAGGGTTTTTCTCCAGTTCACCAGCTTCGTTCTTTGGTTCATCACCTGCTCCACCCCCTGCTGTGGGTCAGCCTCAACAGAAAAGCTCTTTCTTCGGTCTGTCAACAAACCTGCCCACTGAGTCACTAACTGGTGATCTGTTCAGTATGTTTAAAGGGCCAGAGGCCCAACAGGAGCCTGGTGGACAAGGTCCCACTGTACCAACTTCAAAGGAGACAGCTAGCGATGCTGGAAGGCTGAGTGACAAAGCAGACACAGGAACAGATGAAACTTTGTTGGCTGAGGAGAAGGCTCAAGAACCTGCATCTGAAACAGTAGAGAAAGGGTCAACAGAACCGGCAGAAAGAACAGATAAGTCAGAGGAAGAGGACTTGTCATCCACTAAGCTGTCCGACGAAGGGAAAACCGCTGTTTCTGAGGGAGAGGTTACACAGAAGGAGCCAGTTGCAATTTCAGGGGAGCCCGACTCTTCAGGGGTTGATAAAACGGAACCTTTGGTTGCAGAACCCTCCAAGGGTATGTTTGACATTCCTGTTCTGTCTGCTCCGACATTCGGGGGCTTCATGTCTGGAGCGGCCGGTGGGGCATCATCTCTGGGGTCTCTGTTCTCCTCTGCACCAACTCAATCCCCTGCAACCAAGACGCCACAACCACCCACATCGGATGGAGGCCTCTTTTCTGGTTTCAAAAACCTTTCTGCCGGCATATTTCAGGAAGAGAAACCTACAGAAAAGGAGGAGACGCCATCTGCTGCATCTATGTTTGGGAAGAAACTTGGCTTTCCATGGCAAAGTCCAGAATCTCCAAAAGCAGAAAGCCCTCCTCCAGTGGTCACTACTCAACCACGGCCTCAAGATTCTAGACCTGGCGATGAAAGAATCCACGAATCCATATCTGAGCCGGAAGCTCAGATATGCTCATCTGAGGTTGAGAAACACTCACCGGATTCTGATGAGACAGGAAGCGCTGATGCAAGCGACACCGAAGGCCCAACGGATAATTCCACCAAAACTGGAAGCATGGACAAGAGTCGAGGGAGCAGTGAGACACTTGCTCAGTGTGCACGGTCAAGATTCCCCTCAGAGACAACATCAATCACAGAGAGCTTCGAAAAACCGCAGATTCAGATCAGACCTTGTGACGTAGAGAAAGGCACGGACACCCCCACTGAACCCTTCCCGGCAAATAGCAGCCGCTTTGGGTCTTCAGGGAACCTTAGCCAGGCCAGCTCTCGTTTGAGCTCAGACCCAGAGGACCAACATGACCCCGAGGAACCACATGACCCAGAGGCCCTTCGCACCCCTTGCCCTAGGCCCCCTCTTCACAGCCAAGGCTCAGCCTGGGAGGAAGAGGAGGGAGACGAGGCTGAGAAGGAACTTGGGCCCGTCCCTGAGCCTGGATCCAACAAAGACCTGAAGGAATCCATCATTCTTCCCAAACCACTGGACAATCAAGACAAGAGGGCAGAGAAGCAGATCAGTTTCTTTGAGGGCGGAGCCCCACCATGCTCTCCATCAAAAGTGCGTTGGCTGAAGGCTTACAATAAAATCAGAGTTCGGCTGCTCGAGCTACAACCCGGCCCCCACAAGGCCATTTTGGGCGTGTGTGCCATGCAGACGCTCCGTCTGGACTGGTCCCCTGTGTGTCGCAGCATAGAGGAGGTTAAAGCGTCTCAAGTGCTGGCTGCCAGACTCGCCCTGCAGTCGAGGTGGAGCCGTGGAGTAGAGGATGAGATCCTCCCACACACGATGTCATACCTGTTGAAACGCAGCACTTTGAATTGTTCTCACCAGAGGAGATTCAGAAACATAGATGGATGA
>JADPVJ010012360.1:0-10626 GCA_018346875.1 Hypomesus nipponensis
ATGGTCCGGGAAACCAGACATCTATGGGTGGGAAATTTACCCGAAAATGTTCGAGAAGAGAAAATCATTGAGCACTTCAAACGATATGGACGTGTTGAGAGTGTCAAGGTGCTACCAAAGCGAGGGTCAGAAGGCGGAGTTGCAGCCTTTGTGGATTTCGTGGACATTAAAAGTGCTCAGAAGGCTCACAATTCTATCAATAAGATGGGGGACAGAGACCTCCGCACTGATTACAATGAGCCGGGCACGATCCCTAGTGCCGCGCGAGGGCTGGACGATAGTCTGAGTTTAGGCTCTCGTGCCCGGGATGTTTCAGGGTTCACGAGAGTAGCAGGGGGCCCAGTGTATGGGCCGCTTGCGTCGCTCCACACCAGAGAGGGACGCTTTGAACGCAGACTAGACGGGACCGCTGAGAGTCGGGAACGTGCATACGATCACAGTGCCTATGGACATCATGACCGTGCTGGTAGTAGCTTTGACCGCCAACGCCACTACGAAACGGATTACTACCGTGACGGCAGGGAGAGGACTCTTAGCGCTGGTGGGAGTGTCTCCAGCGTTGTCAGTGGAGCTGGTGGATCTGTCCCGGCTGGAGTTGGCGCAAGTATTGTGGGTGCCGGTGCCAACGGCAGCGGGGCGCCTGGGATCAGTGGTACTGTCGTTGGGGGGAGCGGAGCATCCGTGTCCTCCGGAGTGGGCTACTATCGTTCGCTTAGCCGGAGCCCTTGTCGCTTTGAGGCCACGGACCCTCGGTATGACCCCCGTGCAAGAGAACCCTTCACCCTGGCCAGCGCGGTCCACAGGGATCTTTACAGAGAACAGAGGGGACGTCGCGGGGAACGGACTTACCACCACAGCCGAAGCCGGTCTCCGCACTCGTCGCACTCGCGGAACCCCTCTCCGCAGAGGCTGGCCAGCCAGGCCACGGGCCAGCCTCGCTCCCACAGCAGTTCCAGATCTCGAAGTCGGTCCTCTAGTTCCGACTCCGTCAGCAGCACCAGCAGCAGCACCAGCGACAGTGATTCCAGCAGTAGTTCGAGTGATGATTCCCCAGCTCGATCTGTCCAATCGGCTGCTGTCCCTGCACCATCAGCACTTCCTCTACCTGCTCTTGACAAGGATGAGCCTCGCAAAAGTTTTGGCATCAAAGTCCAGAATCTTCCTGTGCGATCTACAGATACGAGTCTGAAAGATGGCCTGTTCCATGAGTTTAAGAAGTATGGAAAGGTAACATCGGTGCAAATCCACGGAGCATCAGAGGACCGGTATGGCCTTGTTTTCTTTCGCCAGCAAGAGGACCAGGAGAAGGCCTTTAGTGCATCGAAGGGGAAGCTGTTTTTTGGCATGCAAATTGATGTCACTGCCTGGAATGGCCCTGAGACAGAAAGCGAGAACGAGTTCCGGCCTTTGGATGAGAGGATAGATGAATTTCACCCCAAAGCCACACGGACGCTCTTTATTGGCAATCTGGAGAAGACCACAAGCTACCATGACCTCCTCAACATCTTTCAACGCTTTGGGGAAATCGTGGATATTGACATCAAGAAAGTTAATGGTGCCCCTCAATATGCCTTTCTGCAATACTGCGATATCGCCAGTGTTTGCAAGGCCATAAAGAAGATGGATGGGGAATATCTTGGCAACAATAGGTTAAAGCTTGGTTTTGGAAAGAGTATGCCCACAACTTGTGTTTGGTTGGACGGTTTAGCCTCAAACACCACGGATCAGTATTTAACCCGTCACTTCTGTCGCTATGGACACGTTGTAAAGGTTGTCTTTGACAGAATGAAAGGAATGGCCCTAATTCTGTACAATAACATAGAATATGCACAGGCAGCAGTCAAGGAGACCAAGGGTTGGAAGATTGGGGGCAATAAAATCAAGGTGGACTTTGCAAATCAAGAAAGTCAGATGGCTTTCTATCGTTCAATGCAGGCTTCTGGACAGGATATTCGAGACTTTTATGAAATCCTATCTGAACGAAGGGATGAGCGCAGACCTCAATATGAGTTTCCAGCAGAACGAGCGTTCTATGAGAATGTGAGAACCCCTGGAACCTACACTGAAGATCCACGGCGCAAGTACCCAGCCAGAGGCCGTGAATTCTATACCGAATGGGAACCCTATCAAGGAGATTTCTATGACCCGCGATACTTCGACGACCCCCGTGAATACAGAGAGTACAGGGACCCCTATGAGCAGGATATCCGCAAATACAGTTACCTACAACGAGAGAGAGAAAGGGAGAGGGAGCGCTTTGAAACCGACCGTGAACGCGATCACGGACGGAGGACAATCGAGCGGAGTCAGAGCCCCTCTCATCCACGACGTCCGGCCAGCCCCACTGCATCTCCCTCCCTCTCCGAGCGTCCACCTAGTGATTCAGACCGACGGGTTTGCGGTCGGTCTTCGGAACAAAGTGAAAGTTGTAGTTCCCTTTCCCCACCTAGATTTGAAAAGCCTGACAAGGCACGAAATGATCGCTATAACAAAAGTGACAAGCCGGAGAAGGAGAGACTCTTTGTTGAAGCTGAACGTGGGAATGGGAGTGAAAAGGAGAAGCGAACTGGACGCAAGGAGAAAAGCGAAAAGGAAAAAAGCGAGAAACAGAGGCTGAAGAAGCTGAAGGTGATGTCACCTAGCATTCCATCATCTGAGACCGACCCTGAACCTGAATGTGATGTCAACCCGGATTCAGTTCTCCGAAGCAAAACTTTCAAGTTTCTGGCGAAGGAAAAAGATGGTGCTGGCAAAGGACAGCTGGACCTTCCGCCTTGTGTTGTGCAGTTAACAAGAGTGAAAGAAAAGGAAGGCAAACTTATCGGCCCGACTGTCCAGGAAAAACTGAGACCAAAAGCAGAGACTGAAAGTCCTGGGCTTTCATCGCCTTCGACTGATCAGAGGAGTCCTCTCTTCCGCTTGGAACCTCAGAAACCAGAGGTCTCCAAGCAAGGAAAGGTGCCAAAAGACAAAAACATGGCAAGTCTGGTTGAAGTTGTTGGACTTGATGTTAAAATCAAAGCCAAGAAACGTGGAAAATCTGACCTTGATGGATCCATTTCAATGGAATATGACCGTTTAGCCGCACGGAAGAGGCGTTTTGAGGAGTCTATGGGAAAGACTGAAAGACTTAAGAGACCTAGTCAAGATGATGAGGATGGTAAACTAGGGTTTAGGAAACTAGTTGAAAATACTTTTGTTAAAGAGACAGAAGGAGACAAAAATATTGTGCTGAAAGCGATACTTAAGAAGGAATACCGGAAGTCTAAATCGGATAGACTGGTCACGGTTCATAGTCCAAATGATGAACCACAAGAGTCGGAAAGTATCTCTATGGGAATGGGTCTCAGTTTGGAACTGCAGTCTCGACTCGGGGAACCGACACAGGAGGCTGTCGACTATTTAGAGCCCCCGTGTCTTACAATGGAATATGAAGGATTGAAAAGCCAGAGTCTCCTTAATATCTCTGACAATGGTAGTCTTTCCTTGGATGAAGTTGCAGAGAATCAGACAGGAAGATCAATAGAAAGTGAAGATCACGTAGAAGGACAGGTCAAAAGCATAGAAGAGGGTGAAGAACAGCTTGACTCTGACATTTACCATTCTCAGAGCTGTGTGAAACCAATAGTTCACTGCCAAACACTTCAACAGAAAAAAGAAGAGTCGGGTAATTCTGGCAAATCTGAAAGCCCTCTGGGTTCTGACATGGATGACATCGAAAGGTGCAGTGTCATGCATGAGACAGGAAAACTACCTCATGAAGCCCTGGAAAATTCGGTATCCTATAAACGGAAAAAATCTGAGAGTTTAGATTTTGAAATTCTCAAGAAAGAACCGAACCACAGGAGTTCCCGGTTATTACATGAAGACCTTGACCAACGTATCACATCATCGACAGGCAAGGATCAGTTTCCCTCAAATGAGGAAGAGGAGGCGTCCCAGTTATCACAGTCAGTCACAAATACAGAACCTAAAGACTGTCTAAAGGCAGAGGAAAAAGTCTTCTCACGGATTGAGTCACTGAAATACGACTTCGACATGACAGCCAAACAATTTCCGTCTCCTGATTCTGAATGTCCAAAACTCAGGACGACGTTGCTTGGTTGTGATGAAGAGTTGCTGCAACGGTGGGAGAGACGGATCAAATCTGATTCTGTCAACCTGGACATGACCTTCCCCAGTAGCATCGTGAAAAGCGAGGACATCCGTAAGCGTCTTGTCCGTGTACTGGAACCAGGAGAGGTGCAGTCAGATTCGGACGATGACGGAGAGAACAAACACCATTCCCCCAAGTCAAGCACCTCACTTTCCTACATACTCGGGGAACGCGAAGAAAGGTTGACGGACCTAAAGCTTTCAGGCTCTTTGGAGAAGAACAAGTTTTATTCTTTTGCACTGGACAAGACCATAACTCCTGATACAAAGGCACTTCTAGAGCGGGCCAGGTCACTGTCATCCTCAAGGGAAGATAATTGGTCCTTTCTACCCTCTCGCTTTCCAAGTTCCCACAGTTGTTCAGACAAAGAGAAAGTAGAACTGGCACCTCGACCTATTCCCTCATGGTACATGAAGAAGAAGAAGATTCGTACTGACTCTGAAGGAAAGATGTCTGCTAAAAAAGAGGAGCTCAAGCCACAGGATCAAGAACGACAGGAGCTGTTTGCTTCTCGTTTTCTTCACAGCTCAATCTTTGAACAGGATTCAAGGCGACTGCAACATCTTAAAGGCAAAGATCAGGATCTTGAAACGGGGGTCAACAAGCATCACGTCAAACAAGGTGCTGTTGAAGGACAACCTGTGGCAGAAGGAGGGGACCTTCCTCAAGAGCCCATAGTTCTATTCCAAAGTCGCTTTTTGGAACTTCAGCAAAAGAAAGGAGAGCAGGTTGAGTGTGTCGATATGGTGGCTGAAACAGAAGGGCAAATTGGCAATAAAGAAGAGTTTTCCATGATGACTGAACCTGAAATGCATTCAGACATTAAACCTGTGAGTCCCTCACTTATTCTTCCAGTTTCACCAGTTGTTGTTTCACCCCGAGAGATGTCCCCACAGCACGAGAAAGAAACTATTGTAACTTCATCTCCAGAGCAAACCAACTCACTTATTAAAGAGGAAAAAGTTGAACCTATTCACGAGGTGTCTCCTCCACAATCCCCTCCAGAGGTAACAGAACCGGCTGTCCCCATTTCAAGTATATCCTCTCCTTTGGTCCTGACCGAGCCAGAGATTAAAGTGGAAACAAAAGAAGAATTGTGCGAGCACAAACCCCAAAAAGAAAATAATTTGAGGGAACATACTACGCTCTTTGAAGACAAGCCTCTCACTCCTGGCAGTTCTTTAAGTAGTTTTGAGGTAGAACCCATGGAATTACACAGTTCCGCTTCTCCTGAGCTAAAGGAAAATATGGAATTGGTCAAAACGGAGCCTCAAGCAGAGAAAATTGATTCCGTAGACTCTGAGCTGCTACAGAAATCGGAAACTTGTCATGAGGTTCAGATGCCAGTCCTGGAAGCTGAAGTTAAAGCAACACAACCAACCCGCAAACAGCCCAAGAGTAAAAGAGCCAAGTCTAATGTGTCAGCAACTCAAAAGCCACAGTCCTCTCAAACTGCAGCCCTGGAGAAACCAGCAACACGGAAGAGTGAACGAATTGACAAAGAAAAGCTCAAAAGGGCCTCATCTCCACGAGGGGATGTCTCAAAAGCACTGACTGACCCCAAAACCAGTAATAAGTCACCTATTTATGCCACCGACTCTGAGCAAAACATTGACGGCAACTCAATCCACGGAAGGGCTAGGCGCAGAAATGTTAAATCAGTGTATGCGAAACAGCAGGATGGAGAGGCTCAACAAGCTGGCAAAGATGTAGTGGAGTCATCTCGCTCCACTCGTAAGCGTGGAGCTGACAAAGAACTTGTGCAGCAAGATGGACAGAATCCAGCTACTAACACAAGGCGAGGTCGCCCTCCCAAGGCACGCAAGCGGGGTGAAGATGTATCGCCAGTAAAAGGGGACCATCAGAAAACTTCAGAGGATGACACTGATATCAAAGAGCCTGCAAGCACAGGGGATGTCTCAAAAGTTTCTGAGGGTTGGCGTTCACCGCGAACCCTGAAAGTGCAATCAGCTCAAAATACTTCCCCCTCTGGAATCTCAGCTGGCAGGAAGGCAAGCAGGGTAGATAAACAATCCGAAATGATATCAACAGATAAGACCGTTGACACAATTATTGAAGATCCTGAGCTTGATGCTAATGACGAGTCTGAGCAGGTGGAACATATTTCAGTGGAGGAAAGTAAGAGAACCGCAGTGCTGAAAAATGAAAAAGACGCAACAGATCACATGGAGAAGAAATCGACCGAAAAGGCCAAGAAGTTGGAATCAACCAGTGTGGAGAAGAGACAACAATCTGAAAAGAGTATCAAAGGTAAAGCCCCAAGGTTGATTCAAAACACTAAACAAGTGACCGAAGAAAAGTCCCACAGCTTAAGAAACCTTGAGATTCGAGTAAGTGTTGATGATGTCAAGGGATTGCTACCCCCAGATGAGGTTGAAGCTGAGTCTTTAGAGGCTCCTCCAAAAAAGACTAAACCAGGAACGGCAGAAGAAAAGACTACCTCTCATCCTAAAGGGGCAGATGAGCTTTGCACAGAGGGAAAAGAAGAAGAAATTTCATCTGATGCTGAGCCCCCTGTAGATCCAGCAGCAGCTCTTTTGGCACGGCAGATGGAACTTGAAAGAGCAGTTGAAAACATAGCCAAACTTACACAAGAGCAACCTCCTCAACCCTTTAAGGAACCACCTACAGAACCACCTATCCTACGTCCTCCTGTCAAAGTGGAGCCAGAAGTTCAAGCAGAGGTTGAGGAGGAAAAGCCGGCAAACCCGGCTAGTGAAACCGAACTTGCCGCTGCCATCGATTCCATAACTGCTGAAGACGTATCTGCTGATACAGATGGATTTACAGCCCCTCCTACTTACACTGCACTCATTCCCACGCCTGAACCACTGGTCTCGCCTCCTTCCAGTGAGGTAATGGAACCTGAAACGCACATGGTCATCACCAATATAAATGAAACAGTCTCTGATGTTAGTGTCATAATGCCTCGTGCCAAACCAGAAATGCCTGATTCAAAGAAAGCATCTTCTGTGCCAGAGGACCGCCCTTTACCAGAAACCCCCAAGAAGGCCAGCAAAATCAGGTCCAAGACTCCAAAGAAATCCAGGAGTCGGAAAGGTGCCATCAACAGAAAGGGTGAGACTGTTGAAGAGGTGTCAGAACCCACACCCTCCCTTCTGAAGCTACCAGGCTCCATTCCTGAAGATCTAGAGACCAACTCCAAAGCAGCTACAGTCACAGCTGCAGCAACAACAGCAGCATCGGTTGTCACCGCAGCTGCTACCTGCAAACGGGGTATTATGTGCACCATGACCGTTGACACCCCCAAGGAGGCGGAACAGCCTGCTGTGGAGCAACCAGTACCCCAAGAATCAGCCTTTCACTCTGGCACAACCAGCATCTCTGTCTGTAAAAAAACATCAACAAAAACATCAGCCCCTACTCTATCTCCATCTCCAGCCCCCACACCACCTTCCACCCATTTTAACATCCCTCCGTCTCGCCCCGGTAAGATGCCGTTGTCCCCAGACTGGCATCCAAGAGCTGAAGAGAGTAGAATCCATGTTACACCTGCATCTCAGGTGACTATAGTCGCTTCCTCGGCACCAACAGTAACCACTCTTGGGACCCCTACAGGGAATCCTCCATTACCCCCTGATACTAAGGCATCAGACATTGATCCAAGTTCAAGTACACTGAGAAAAATACTGATGGAACCAAAGTATGTGACGGTATCTAACAGCAACTCGATTGCCACAACTGTGTTGACGACTACCCTAGCGGACCCGCGCATGTCAGAGAATGAAAATTCTTCTGACACAAGGCACCCACATGCAGAAGACAGACCGTTATCTATGACACTACAGCACACTCCACAAAAACCATCCCCACTCACTGAGACCCAGCAGAACTTTGGAGAAAAGATGCACTCAGTCATTTCATCCTCTACCACCTCTGTCATAAGCAGGATACCGATGCCTTTCGACACTGACGAAGCCCCACGGATATCCCTTAGCAACCGCAGTTCTGGTCTGTCACTGCCCAAGCAGAAATTCAAATCAAGCATGAATGAGAATCACAGGTATCATGGCATAGAGGCATCAGATGATGGAAGTGGTAGAGGGCGTTCTGTAGTGGAGAACATACCCTACAACACAGGCTCCAGTCCTGGTCTGAGGGTCAACACTTCTGAGGGTGTGGTGGTATTAAGTTACTCTGGTCAGAAAATGGAGGGACCTCAGCGGATAAGTGCTAAAATTAGCCTGATCCCACAAGCCAGTGCAGGTGACATAGAGTTTCAGCAGTCAGTCTCCAAGTCTCAGATTAAACAAGAACTTCTGACCCCATCCCAACCTACAACACCAAAAGGACAGCCAACTCCCACTGGGTATGGACATACTGGTGTGCTCCTTACTGGCCAGTTGTACAATTCCCAGCCTGTTATATCCTCTGTTAAGCAAGAAAATCAGTGTTCAGATAAACTTGAAGCTTCGTATCACCACGGACCCCCAGTTGGTCCAGTGAAGATGTTCCAACAACCAGTCACTAATTCTCAAGTATTGATTTACAATCAAACTGTGATGCAGCAGCATGCCAAGAAAGGTCTTGGAGCAGACTCGACAGCAATGAAGGACCTGGTCAAACCGTCTAACCTCAGCCCAGTCATGAGCCCACACCACCCATCTTTGGCTGGGAACCGAATGAGCCCCAGCCCCATCACCCCAACTGATCGGACAGTTCCACACTTAAAGCAAGAACCCATCTCCCCTCGAACGATGGGACACTCACCGTCCCCCTTTGCCAAAGCTTGTCCTCCCAACAGTTCCCCCATCGGCTCCGTGGTCATGAGTTCTGGCATGTCTACAATGTCTCCTTATGCCCCCAGTGTGCATCACCCTCACCCAGAGCAGTCAGTCATAATGCCACCTCACAGTGTCACCCAGTCAGCGTCCATAGGCCATATCTCACACGGTGAGGTCAGGATGAACACCCCGCAGCTCTCTGGGATAAACTACGGCAGGCGAGCAGATTCCCTGCCATCGCCCCGCGGACCTCCACAGAGATCCAATACCCCTCAGCCGGTCATAATCAGAGACATGGTGCTGCATTCGCACACTGGTACAGCCGGGCCACCTCCCAGTAGCAACAACACAGACGAGGACCTCAGGCACTTCCACCAGGCACTACGCCGCCCTTCCGCCCCACAGATGCAGTCGGATGTGATGATGCTGCAGGCAGAACACAGAGGGCTGCGTCCAGGCCTTCGTCTGGACCAGTACCGGGACATGCACATACTCATGCACCATCAGCTAGGAGAACATGGCGCCGCCGATGCCAGGCAGTCACGCACCCCGGAAGCCGGCGGAAACTCGTTCAGTAACATCTCTGCGCCTTCTAAGAGTCCTTTGATGGGGAAAAGTATGTTGCAGCCTGTCAAAGAAACATCCAAGCCCATGGAGGGAAAGATGTCACATCCACCTCATGCAGAAAGTAGGATCATGGGAGTGCACACGTCTTCTCCCGTCATGGTGTCGCCTCATCCTCAAGGGGTTCCTCTGATGCATCCAGGCGGTGCAGGATCCTTTCCTGTGTACCGGGACATGAGAGGCTTCCCTTCCCAGTTCCCCAACCACCCTTCAATGGGATTGAACCTCACTTCCTCTGGATTAACACCTTCCCAGGTTCATCAGGAGGATGATATGGGTCACAGGAGCAAGCTGTCTCAGTCACTGTCTGCCGGGCCACAAGGTGGAGGAAGCAATGCAAAATCGGACACGGCTCACCTTCGTCACACAGCCACCATGGACCTCTCCAACATGTCTCGCATGCAGAGGGACACTGTCTCACCTTCGTATCCATCACCCATGGCTCTCTCCCACAAGCAGGAACTAACTCTGCAAAAGAGCCAACCAGCCTTCTTGTCCAGCCCCCCAACAACAGCTCTCCCATCAAAGCTGCGGCCTGAGAGTAAAATGGAGAACTCCGGACACCTGTCCCTTGACACAGTGCAGCTTCTAACGAAATACCCTATTGTGTGGCAAGGTCTGTTGGCACTGAAGAATGATCAGGCGGCTGTCCAGCTTCACTTTGTCTCTGGGAACAATGTGTTGGCCCAACGCTCCCTTCCGCCCCCAGAGGGAGGTTCCCTGCTCCGCATCGCCCAGCGAATGAGACTGGAGGGGGTTCAACTGGAGGGTGTGGCCCGCAGAATGATGGTGGACAGTGACTATTGCCTTTTGCTGGCTCTGCCGTGCGGTAGAGACCAAGATGACGTACTTAGTCAGACCCACGCCTTAAAGGGAGGCTTCATCACCTACCTGCAGGCCAAACAGGCAGCTGGCATCATCAACGTACCAAACCCCGGCTCCAATCAGCCGGCTTACGTGGTGCAGATTTTCCCACCGTGCGAGTTCTCCGAGATCCACTTGTCACGGCTCGCTCCGGACCTTCTCAACAGCATCTCCAGCATCTCCCCTCACCTAATGATTGTCATTGCCTCAGTTTAA
>JADPVJ010012596.1:0-14043 GCA_018346875.1 Hypomesus nipponensis
CTGACGGACGACCTGGACGACAGGGACAGCGATTACCGCAGTGAGACCAGTAACAGCCTGCCCCCTCGTTACCACACCACCGCCCAGCCCAACTCCTCCGCGCACCAGTACCCCCTGGGACCCCAGTACCCCCTGGGCCCCCAACCCCTAAACCAGAGAGGCAGAGTCAGAATAATTCCGGTAGATTCCGGCATGGGCGTGGAAGATTGGGAGAGCAAATACAAAGTGCAGGGTAGAAGTCAGCTGAGTGAGTTCCTGGACCGGGAGGATAGCGGCAAGAGTATTAACCTCCCCACAGGGAGGGGCTTCCCAGTGCCCTCAAGCAGCTCCGTCTGTCAAAGCGCTAAGCACCCTGCCGTGTCACTTTCCACCTACCCGGAGAGCTATGACACCATCGATCGACGGAGGAAGAAGAGGATCAGAGACTCGGGAGGTTCGGCCTTCGGGGGCGCGGACGACCCGGGAGACGAAGCTTCCCCCGGCCCCGATCTGGCGCTCCTCCGCCGGAAGAGGGGAGAGCTGGTGCTGCGGCAGGTGGCCGACCTGGAGGAGGAGGAAGAGCTGATGATGCCGTGCCTGAAACCGTACAAGGACGGGCTGCTGTACAAGACGAGGATGTGGGCGAAGAACAAGCTGGAGAACACGCTGGAGAACTACGTCGCTTTCCAGGAGGAGGAGGCGGCCAGACTGAGGGCGGGTTTCGAGTACGGCTACGAGGGTTGCGAGGAGCTGCCCTACCCCGTGGGGCCGGATGAGGAGCTGCAGGAGATAACCTCTCTCGCGGAGGCTATTTACTCCGAGAGCGGCAGGGACCGTGGCAGACACGCCTCCTCCCACGTGGAGAAGTCCCTGGGTTATCGCGAGAAGAAGAGTGGGAAGATGGGGAAGCTGGGCGGGTGGGATCCAGAGGCCATGCTGTCTCCGGTGGAGGAGCCGAGTGAAGAGTACGTGGATCCCATGGATGAGCTCCAGTGTCTGGTGGAAACTGTGTCTGAGTACCTGGCGGAGAAAGAGGAGGAGATCAGCAGATATGGATCCCTTCCGAAGCCGAGCAAATCCAGGCTGTCGTCTCAGGGCAGCGTGAGAACGGAGTCGGTCGGGGAAGACCCCGGTAGCACCTCGAAGGGGGAGAGTCAAACTCAGGAGCCACCTGACCAAGGGATATCCGGGGTGAAGAATGCCGTCACTTCCCTATTCAGTTCCTTCACTGACAAAGTGAGTTTGGCCCCTAAGCCGCCCAGTTCTTTACCCACTCAAACGAAAGAGGCGCCATCTTCAGCTCCTCCTCAGTCCGGAATTTCAAAGCTTTTTTCCTTTATCCCCAAATCCACCAATACCCCACCCGTGGCCGTCGTGTCCCCCGTGGATCCCGCCCCTGACAAAACATTTGGGTTTAATTCTCGTACGCCTCTCCTTCAGTCTGAAACCAAGACGCAAGACCATCGGCTGACGAGCGCGGGCATCGGAACAGCGAGTCGGAACGGCTCACGCAGCAATGAGTTTCCAGCAAAGCATCAAGCCCCTGACGGCCAATCGGTTTTGGGGAAAATCAACCCTTTAAAGTTGTTCTCGGGGGATGAGGGAATGAATTCCGCAGGGGTTAAAACACCGTCTGGCAGGGGTGGCACTGGAGGGGATCCCAAGGGACATGGTCACTGGGACGAGAAGTATGTGCAGCCAGGTGATTCGTTGGCGACCGGTGGAGGACGGGGAGGAAGAATTGACAACGCCGGGGGTACATCACGAAATAAACAAGTCGACAGTCAAGGAAGAACTGTGCTTGGAACTCCCCACTATGTAGCAGGAGCGCCAGGAAACGTGCCAACCTCTGTGGTTGGGAAGCCCATTGGACAAACCTCTGTGGTTGGGAAGCCCATTGGACAAACGGAACAGGTGAATTCAGGTTTTTTCAGCCCTTTCAGAAAGTCTTTAAGCTCGTTAATGACCCCAGTTGCCTCGGTTGCTCCGGTCCCCCCTCAAGGACCCCCGCCCGTGACCGCATATCCACTGTTTCGGTCAGCAGAAGATGTTAGGCTTGAGAAGCCAATAGAGGATCCCTCTGTTGGAAGTAAGATAAAAATACCTTTCCTCTCCTCTGAAAATGTTTCTTCCCAGCAACCTCCAAAACCAGAGGGAGGAATGTTGTCCGGGTTTCTTAAATTTGCCTCTGGCGAAGACGCCAGTGCCTCCAAAAGCACGCAGCAACCGATGCAAATACACCCTGAAGCACCGTCAACGTCAGGCATGATCCGAGGAACGTCGAACCCTCAGCCGCAGAACCGGGGTGGCGTGGGCGCGATCCCCGGAACACAGCCGCAGGGGAACCAAGAAACGGGGTGGTTCTCCGGCCTGTTCAAACCAGCTTCAAATGAAAACGTGCACGCTTCTTCGCATCAGAACACCCCTTCAGCTCCATATGGCTCAAACCCAAATATTCCCAGTGGTCAACATAGGCCTCAACAGTCCCAGATGCCGTCTGGGCCACATCAACATCAGTCACCAAACCCAACGCCGGCAGCGGCACCTCCGCCTGAACCTCAAGGGTTTTTGACTGGTCTTTTCAAAACAACCTCCACAGATGATGCATCACGCGTCGGCTCTAGCCAACCCCAACAAGGAGGCCTGTTGTCCGGGCTACTGAAATTAGGCTCTGCTAGCGACATATCTGGAAACCCAACCCAGCAGACTTCCCTGAGCAATCGACCTCCCGGCGCCTACAATCCGCAGCAGTTCCCTCATAACCCTCCCCCTCAACAAAGTGCGCCTCCTCCTCCTCAACCCAGCGGCCTTCTCTCAGGCTTGTTGAGGTTTTCGTCCACAGAAAATGTATCCAACGTGCAAGCGTCCCAACCTCAACAGCAGGGGGCGCCCCCTGGTGTTCACCCCAATCATCATCATCAACCAGCCCCATCCCAGCAACCCCCGCCGCAACCCGGGGGTCTACTGTCAGGGTTGTTTAAATTTGCTTCCTCTGACAACGTTTCAAGCAGTCAAGTCTCTCAACCCCCGAACCAGCCACCTACAGGTGGTCCCAACCAGCCTAGGATCAATCAACAGAATATTCCGGGCCAAAACCGTGGACCCCCACTCAGAGCAAGATCCCCAAGTGAACTAGCTAACCAACAAGCGCAGGCTAATAAGCCCGGCTTTTCAAGGCAACAAACTATCCCACAGAGGTCTCCTTCTCAACAAGGCGGTCTTTTATCTGGACTTTTAAAGTTTAACTCGGCGGACAACGTGTCAAACCAGCAGCCCCCGTCTACACAGCAACAACACAGAACGTCTCAGAGCCAGCAGTTTCAGGGAAGGCAGAGCATGTCAGTGCAAGGCCATGTTCAACAAACAAACGCTTCATCACAGAGACCGAGTCAACCTGGTGGTCTACTTTCAGGGATATTTAAATCCTCCTCAGACAATGTGCCTCAGAAACAGCAGACCCCGATAGGCCACGAAATCAGGCCTCAGGCGCCCTCATCCCAGAGTTATGCCCCTCAGACACAGCAAGAAGTAGGCCAGACTGGAGCGCTCTCAGGTCTGTTCAGCAAGTTAACAAAGTCTTCTGAGACTGTTGAAACGATCAGCCAGTCCCCAACTCCCATGCCGACACAGCAAGAGAGGGAAAACACCATCACAACAGCCAGGCCGATATCCCAGATCACTCCTCTATCTACACTTACACCTTCACAACAATCTGCGAGATCTTCACAACAATCTGCCATGCATCATGTCGAAGACGAGCCACCTACTCAACAAAAAGGGTTTCTCTCAGGACTCTTCAACAGAAATACAACGGAGGAGCCCACCATACAGAAGCAGGCTGAAATGATTGTTCAAAATCCAGATCAATGGCCTGTACATACTATTAGCACCCCAGGTTCCCTTCCAGTTATGTCCAACACTGGGCAAGGCAATCAACATCATTTTGCTGCAAGTCATGAAGTCAGACATGTGGTAGGCGGTGTCCCCGCCTCTTTCAACACGGAGAGTTTAGACTTGAGAACTCCGACAACTTTTGTGAGGTCTCTTCAGAATAGAGCTCCCTACACTTCCTGCAGCACAGGCGATTTATCGCAGTCGTGTTATTATGGGTCTCTTCCAGCACTTCACCCAATGCCATCCGCGTACAGCACAGACAGCATGTATCCTATTTTACACGGATACCAAAACCCTACAATGATGCCATCCCAACGATATCTCAGTGGAAGTGATCAGTCATTGTATGCAGTGACTGGACCAGATGGAGGCCAAACTACAACGACCTCGTACGGGATCCATTCCAGTTACGATGAGAATCAGTGGATCCAAGAATCGAGTCTATGGCAGCAGTTTCAGAACGAACAACAACCTTCTCATCGACCAGACGATCTGTTGTATGGACGCCCATCCGACACTGCGTTGTATCAAGGCTCTTCACCTCACTGGAGCGCCACAAATATCAGCGGCCAACAACTATACGGTTCGCCGCAAACATGGCAGGAAATCAACTACGACCGCGAGCAGACGGAATCTCACCAACCCGCTGCATCCAGAGGCGGTCACATCAATCCTTATGCCAAGAAGAAGTTATGGAACAGCACTGATGACTTGGGACACAATACACAATGCATATCAGAAGAAGACAGTGCGTTAAACTTGAGTACCAAACCGTGTAATCCTAGATTTGGCAAATGGCACTCATTTAACGACTGCAGCTGTTACAGCCTCAACGGGGTTACCTATCACGAGGGTTATTATGAGGAGAACGCTCCGAGCCTTTCTTATTCAGCTAATTGGCATTATGGAAGCGATCAACAATTTCAATCGCAAGAAATGATCAATCAGAACCAGTATAATTTAAGAAGGCCAAGTGATCTCAACCATTCCCAAGCTCTAAATGGAGAAAGGGAAGATTTCATGTACCTGGAAGAGAACGAATGGTACCAGCAATGGCTTGCACTCTTAGAGCAAGGAATGTGGTGGCCAGCTGACGATGGCGAATGTGGATATTTCGTCTACACTGATCACGAGTACATTTACGCCCTCCTGACAGACGCAGCGGGGGAATATGTATACGCCTGCGCCCCAGAGGGAGAGTCCTGGAGAAACGGAACACTGTCTGACAAGTTCCCCAGTGCTTGGCTGTGCAACGAAATGGTCACAGTGTGTGGCTTCAAAGTTCCTCTGTACAATGAAGATGAGCTCCTCTGGCTTCCTGGGCAGGGGGATCCACAGCTCCTCAATGCACCCCTGGATCTATCTGCTGCCTACAGAAAAGGAAACCAAATCATGAATTTAAACCTGGAGCGTTTTTCCCAGATGTTTGAAAATTCCTTCCTCGCACAGAGAGAGCAACCTGTGAATTTCTCTGATTATAGACTCAACAAAGTCAGGATGGATTCAGGACAACCCGGCTATGTGTATCAGGATCCCTACACAGAAGTCATGGATCTGTCTTGTCATAACGGTAACCGTACAGGCCCTAACTGGAACAATCAGGAATTGAAAGCACTTTTAGCTCAAAAGGTAGCCATCTCACTGAACTCTACCCCCACCACAGACTCCGCCCAGCAGCGCTTGTACAACTGCTACCAGCCTCGCCAGCATCGGCGATCATCCTCTGGGGTCAAAGTGAAGCATGTGGATGACACATCCGAGGAGGAATGGAGGAAAAGAGTAAGCCCGGGGGAGGAACTGCCTAATCGGCAAGTCAAGAAAATATCGTCATTAATTTCCTCGTTCGTCGGCAAAACCTCCGCAGCAGATGCGAACAAGGCAGCAGCCGGTTTCAGATCTCCCGTTACCTCCCGTGATCAACGGGAATCACCTGCGGTTGAGACTCCGGTTGACCAGCAAGCCAAGGGGATTTTCTCATCAGGTTTCCAGAGTCTAAAGTCAAAGATCATAAAGGAGGATCCCCCAGCTACAACTCAGCCTCAAACCGTTACCCAACAAATGAACCGGCCTGCTGCAGCCTCCCCTAGAATCATACCCACACCTCCAACACAAATGAGAGAGCCCATTGCTCAGTCACAGGCTGCATCATCGAAGCCGAGGCTCGCAAGGCAAGCGACAATGTCCCAACAGTCAGCCCCGCCGACACAACCCGCCGTCGCACCAGGGCCTGTGGGGTCAGCAAAGGCCCCAAACCAATCTGCATCTCTTGCGCAATCACAGACCCAGCATGCCGTTGAGAAACCTGTGGAAAAACCACCTGAGCCGCAGGCTGGGTTCATGAGCTTTTTCAAAACTGCCGTAGGAATAGAGGAGCCGAAACCAGAGCCAACCAAATCCCCTCAGGCACTGTCAAAACAACAAGAAACAACTGGCTCCAATGCTAGCTTAACAGGATCCACTGCCAGCTTAACAGGCAGTGCTCCCCCAAATAAAGAAGGTTCTGGAGTTTCCACTATCTTTGGATCTATAGGTAGTTTGTTTGGATCAGAGCCCCCACCTCCACAGCAACCGAAGCCCAGTGTTACAGAGACTCCATCGACCAGACCTAGAGGCATACGGAAACAACAAACGATAGATAGTTTTAGTCAAAGTCAAGCACCTCAACTTCCAGGTAAAAGCATGTCTCAAGTTTTTCCTCCCACCTCTGGCCCTGTTCCAACACCTGGGAGATCACAGACGATGCCACCAACAGGAGAGACCAAACAGGAGCAGCCACCTAAACCAGCTGGAGGGCTTTTTGGAGCCCTTGGGGATATGCTATCTGGAACAGCACCTACTACTGCAGCTAAAGAAGAATCTCCCGTTTCTGGGCTGTTGTCCTTGTTTGGTGGATCTGCTTCCCAACCAGCTCCACCCCAGGCTGCCGCTCCAACTCAGCCTTCACATCCACCAGGAACAGCTCCTCAACCGACACCACCTCAACCAGAGCCAACTGTTAAAGGGTTCCTTTCCATGTTTTCGGGACCAAGTCCGCCCCAACCTGCCCCTCAAACTGGACCCACACCTCAAGCAACATCACAACCAACTCCAGCACAACCAGAGCCAACTGTTAAAGGGTTCCTCTCCATGTTTTCGGGACCAAGTCCGCCCCAACCTGCCCCTCAAACTGGACCCACACCTCAAGCAACATCACAACCAACTCCAGCACAACCAGAGCCAACTGTTAAAGGGTTCCTCTCCATGTTTTCGGGACCAAGTCCGCCCCAACCTGCCCCTCAAACTGGACCCACACCTCAAGCAACATCACAACCAACTCCAGCACAACCAGAGCCAACTGTTAAAGGGTTCCTCTCCATGTTTTCGGGACCAAGTCCGCCCCAACCTGCCCCTCAAACTGGACCCACACCTCAAGCAACATCACAACCAACTCCTCCACAATCAGAGCCAACTGTTTCAGGGTTCCTCTCCATGTTTTCGGGACCAAGTCCGCCCCAACCTGCCCCTCAAACTGGGCCCACACCTCAAGCATCTTCACAGCCAACCCCTCCACAACCAGAACCAACTGTTAAAGGGTTCCTCTCCATGTTTTCTGGACCAAGTCCGCCCCAACCTGCTCCTCCAACTGGACCCACACCTCAAGCAACATCACAGCCAACTCCTCCACAACCGGAACCAACTGTGAAAGGGTTCCTCTCCATGTTTTCTGGACCCCCACAGCCAAATGCTCAGCGGCCTTCCCAGGATGTTGTTCCACCTGCTGTGCCAAGCACACAGTCATCTGAGCCAAGTCAGCCAGACCAACCACCTCAACCTCAAACTGGCTCCACAGCTCCAGAATCTATTCCTCCAACAGAACCCCCTTCCAAAGGTTTATTGTCAATGTTCAGTGGACCAAGTCCAACGGAAGCCCAACCACAAACTCAGCCGCCAGCTAGCTCTATACTTGGGGGGATTCTGGGTGTCTCATCAACCTCCAATGAAAGTCCTACCAAAGGTTTACTCTCCATGTTTAGTGGGCCGAGCCCCGCGCAAGCCCCACCACCAGCAGGGCCTGCTCCAGATTCTTCTAGCTCTGGAACCACTGCACCCACTGAGCAGCCAATGAAAAGCTTGTTTTCTTTGTTCAGTGGCCCCACGTCACCACCCCAGAAAGCAAGCACAACAATTGAATCAGCGCCATCATCTACTGCCCCTCCAAACGAACCCCTGACTAAAGGTCTCCTTGCCATGTTCGGTTCTTCGAGCCCACAACAAGGCCCTTCTCCATCTTCAACATTTCTCGGTGGCTTTCTCTCTGGAACAGCCAGTACCAGTGAAACACCAGGCAAAGGGCTAATGTCAATGCTCAGTGGAACTAGTCCTCAATCTACTGAACCCAAGCCTGCCCCAACCACGGATACTACCGTGACCGAACCGGACACTCCTAAAGACATCACTCAAGTTGAGATCATCAATGCTGATGGAACCAAGGAACCTCCTCCAGAATCTGCAACTGTCCAAAAAGAACCAACCCCGGACATTGGTCCTCAAGAGCCTGCCCTACCTAAAGAACCCCCAGCTTCAGGTTTGATGTCCATGTTCACTGGCTCAGGACCACAGGCGGCACCCTCACAAGCTGGGATGTCAGGGTCAGCCGCACCCAAGGAAATACCAGGAAAAGGTTTGTTTTCAATGTTCTCTGGACCCTCTCCCGAGCAGAGTACTGGTCAAGGCTCTGCTCCTCTTGCTGGTCAGGCAGCACCTGTCCCTACTGGTCAGACAGGGGCCCCTTCACCAGGGCCCGAACCTGTTCCTTCCGCCCCTAAAGAACCACCAACTAAAGGATTGTTCTCCATGTTTGGAGGTCCTACACCGCCATCTGCTGCTCCACAGACTGCAGGATCCATATTGGGGGGGATGTTTGGAGGGGCTGCTGCACCAAACGCCACAGCTCAAACAGGGGGATCTTTACTGGGAGGTTTGTTTTCTGGCTCTGCACCTCAGACTGCTCCGCAGACAGGAGGATCGTTATTGGGTGGCATGTTTGGAGGTGGGACGACTCAGAATGCCCCTCCTCAAAGTGGTGGGTCGTTACTGGGGGGGATGTTTGGAGGGTCCTCCTCCCAAACTAGTACCCCTCAGACCGGAGGGTCTCTCTTGGGAGGCATGTTTGGGGGGTCTGCTCCTCAGACGGCTGCTTCACAGACAGGTGGATCTATGCTGGGAGGTCTTTTACCCAGTGCCTCTTCCGCTAAGGAAATGCCTGGGACCGGTTTGCTCTCCATGTTTGGGGGTTCTAGTCCTGCAGCGGCTCCCGCTCCTACGGCTCCATCCAAACAACCAGAGGAGGCTAAAGCATCAACCGCTGCACCTGCCCCCAACTCTGATGACGTCGCCCTCAAAAGCAAAGATTCAGGTGATTCAGCTTCAGTTACTGTGCTCAAAGACGCACAGCTGTCACAGGCACAGAGACAGCTTGATGGGACATCTCAATCCCTGAAGTCAGATGCTCAAGAAAAGGATGGAAAATTTGCTGATGGGGTAGCTGTAGGTCAGGAAACTGATAAGACTGCTGTGGATACTCAACCTAAAGCAGAACAAACTGCCACGGCTTCAGAGGCATCGTCAAAACCGGATCAGCCACTGAGTGATCAGTCTAATCAGAATCAAATCCCAGTCAGAACTGAGGCTAAACTAGCTGCGCCTTCAGCAACGCCTGGCGTACAAGGACAACAGAACCCTCCTGAACCCGAGAAATCCGTTCTCGACTCCTCAGCCGACGTAGTCTCCGGTTTCATGTCAAAGATGTTTTCTAGTCCAGCTGCTCCCTCTCAGCCTTCAACGGGCGGCTTTTTCTCCCAAGCACAGTCCTCCTTTTTCAAGCCCTCTGCCCCTCCTCCAGGTCCTCAACCACAACAAAGAACCTCTCTCTTTGGCCTGCCTACAAGCCTCCCCGCAAGCCTCCCAACAGAGTCTCTTAAAAGCGATCTCTTTGGGGTGTTTAAAACCCCTGAGCCCCCAAAGCCAGCTGAACCAAAGGCAGCTGAGCCTAAGCCAGCCCCTACACCACAACCAGAGGCTAAAATGGGAATCACTTCCAAAGATCAGCCCGTCGAGGGAGGTTCTCACACTACAGTTCCTGACTCGAGATCACCTGACAAACAGGATACATCTGAATCTGACTCCAACCAGGTTGCAAATAAAGCACCTGCTCAAAGAACTGCCTCAGTCACTTCTACAGCTGAAGTGAGGCCCACAGAAAAGCCTATACCGTTAGACGGGGACGTCATACATGAGAAACCCATGTTAATCAGGGGAGAACCTGAAAGTAGTGCTACAAACGAATCGGCCCCAGCAGCAGAAGTTGCTAAGGGGATTCCAGAACCCCCCATTCCAAAGACTACAGAACCCCCCCTTCCAAAGACTACAGAACCCCCCCCTCCAAAGTCCATGTTCGGTTTCATGTCTGGACCTAGCGATGCTGGAATGTCCCTTGGCTCCATATTTTCAACTCCTCCCACAATCCCCAAAGGCCTACCTTCAATGCCCCAAACAGAAGGAGGTGGCGGTCTTTTTGGTGGATTCAAAACCCTATCTGCAGGCCTGTTCCAAGAAGACAAGCCCACAGCAACAAAGCAAGAGCCTCCCACAGCCTCGATATTTGGGGCTAAGTTAGGTTTCCCTTGGCAGACTGAACCTCCGAAGCCACAGGGTCCGACAGTCACCACCCAACTCAAAGCCAGTGACAAGCCAGCCAAAGACACAAGTGGTCAAAGTTTGGGGAAGCCGCAAACCTTAGAAAAAGGCCCAGGAGCTGAAGTCCAAAAGCCGGAATCGGTAGGTCCCGTTGATGACGTAGCAAAACCCCAGATACGCATCTCCGAGATAGATCCTTCAGCCTCCCTGTCCCAAAATGGAAAGGAATGCCTTGTAGACCCACCCCCCTCTGCAGATCTCAGCCCCGGAGTGCGGCTGGAAAACCATCCGGTGGAAAGTAGTCGCTTTGGGTCGTCGGGAAACCTCAGCCAGATCAGCTCTCAGCTTAGTGAGACGGGTCAGGAGAGCGCAGGAGGCTCAGAGCTGGAAGAGTCTTTCCATTCCTATCACAGCTCCTCAGCCAAGGGGCAGCCCCCTACCAATGGACACCTGCCCAGCAACGGTCATTCAGCTCTTGGGGAGGAAGAGATGCGCAAAGCCTCTCTGGAAATGGGCAAGGGCTCCATGAAAAAAGAAGCCCTAGTCGAGAAAAAGTCCAACAAACTACAGAGGTTTGAAGAGGGTGGACCTCCATTGCCCTTCTCCCCATCTAGAGTACGCTGGCTGAAGGCCGTCAATAAAGTCAGGGTCCAACTCCGGGAGGTGCTGGTCAGTCCCTCGGGGGGGAGACCAGCCAGCCAGACACAGTCCCCGGTGTCTGGAATGTTCCCCACCAGTCCCCTAAGGGAAGATGGAGCCGACGACACTGAGCTATCTCCAACCAAACTGGCCAAGAGGAAGGAGCCGGGTCAGAAGAGAGCCCAGACCCAGAGCCCCAAGGTGAGGCGAAACAGCAAGAGGAAACTACAGAGGTTTCCGGAAGGTCGAGGGGAGAATTCTCCACGTCGCCCCCAGCCGAGGCCCATGGAGGTGGGGCAGGACGCGTTCATCTGTGGCCTGAACAAAGACCCCTCCGATGGGAAGATAACAGGCGTGTGCCCCCTACCCAACGGACACAGCCACACCGGGACTCGCACGGTCCCACTCACACCTGCCCTGGGTGGGCTTGAGGTGGGTCTGGAGGGCTACGTCGACGCCGCCTGTACCCTCCGAACCAACGGCCCCTGTGCAGATGTCGGTGACCTCACTCCCTCTGGGGAGAGCTCAGAGTGTCAGGACGGGATAGGGGTGGTGGACCTTCTCGACATCACACACGGGCCCAGCGAGGAGGAGGAGGAGGAGGAGGAAGAGGCGGCGGAAGAAGGGTCCGGAAACATAGTCGAACACATCCTTAAAGAACTCCGGGGGATAAACAAGATCCAGGAGGAGATTTCGGACCTGCGGCTCTACCTCTCGTCGGTGCGCGGCTCCGTAGACCAGGTGTCCTGCTGCGTGGACGCCGTGCTCAGCGAGATCGGAGATCTCTACTCGGGCGCCTCGGCCGCGCCCCAAAACCAGCCTCCTCAGAGGCCCAGGGCCAGGCGCGGGAGCCTGGGCAGACAGAACGCCCTGGTGGCCCTTGACAGGAGCCCCACCAGCCCGCCGTCGGCTCACCCGGACTGGGACAGAGACCCGGTCCACGAGCCTCCACGACCGTCCCCCAAGCGGTGGAGGGAGAGGCCTTCCTCATGCCACCCGGAACTGACCGTCCAGGAGCACTCGGACCAGAGCTCGGGCGTGCCTCGCTCCGGCGCCGGAGACCCGGCCAGCCTTTCCCTCTACAGCCAGGAGTGCCCCAGCACCAGCTCCCTGTCCTCCTGCCAGAGCTCCGGCTGCCTGGAGAGAGACGCCTGCTACAGCTCGGGCTCTGCCGCGGCGTGGCGGGGAAGCTGGGCCTCTGCCGGCATGCAGCAAAGCGTGAGCGGGGAGACGGGCTGGAGCGAGGAGGACTTCCGCTCCCGTCTCGACAGCGGTGAGGAGGTGGGGACGTGCGGGGGGCCGGGGGGCTGGGACCGCTACGCCAGGGAGGAGACCAGCAGCACGCCTGGCCCGTCGTCGGCCAACAGCGGCAGCTCTGAGCACCTGTCCCTGCTGTTTGGGCAGCACCAGCACCGGCGCCTATCCAACTCCCCCTCCAGCTCGTCCAGCCTGCAGGATTGGAGGCCTGCCAGGCTGCACGGAGGGAGCGGGCAACTGGAGTGCGACTGCTCCGCCAACTGCCCTTACTCGCGTAGCTCCGGTTACCACACCGTGGACGCCTATGCCGACGAGCTGGGCAGCGGGCCGCCGTCCCGGAGCCTGAGTCGCTCCACCGTGCTGCTCACCGACTGCGACGACGGCTACCTGGACCCGCCGACGCCCTACCTGGACCGCTGCCCGTCCCCCGCCGACACCCTGGACGCGGGCTCGGCTGAGAGCCTGGAGGGGGCGTGGCTGGAGCCGGGTGGTGCTGGAGACGGCGAGGCGGGGTGGGGGCAGTCGGAGGCGGCCAGCCCGCGCCACGAGGAACCGCGCCCGGCGACGGCGGCGGGCTTCGACGTGAAAAGCATCGGCAAGGCTGTCCTCACCTTCAAGTCGGCGCTCAAGGGCGCTCTGAGGAAGCTGGAGGGCTCCAGCCCAGAGTGTCCCAGGGACGACGGCCAATCGGAGGCGGCGGCGGCGGTGCTGGCGGCGTCTCCAGCCAGATGCTCGTCCCAAACGAGCATGCCACAGCACTCGGAGACACGCCTGCCGTCCTCTCAGCCCTGTCCCGCCTCTCTGCTGGAAGAACCCAGCGAGGGCTCCGTCTATGTGGACTGCCGGCAAGCCCCGGAGGAACCCAGCGGCTCCCTGCACGCCTCCCCACTCAGCCAGTCTCTCTGCACCCCTACCGAGTACCATTCCCTGGAGCTCTCTGACAGCCGAGGGCAGAACCAGACGGATGGGGAGCTGTCCAACCCAGACCTGACACCGGACCACAGCCCGGGCAGACAGGTGCTAAGCCCTGGGCCGGGAGGACTGTCCGACCAGACGCTGGAAGGAGAGTCGCCTGGGCCGGGAGGACTGTCCGACCAGACGCTAGAAGGACAGTCGCCTGGGCAGAGCCCGGTACAGCCCATGTCCAGTCCAGGGCCAGTGGGCTTAAGTTCAATAGGAGAAGCGCATGCGTCAGATCAAACGGAGGTCGGTCAGTTGGACCCGAGCCACAAGGAACGACTAGCTAATTTCCAGCGTATTCTGAAGGAGAAGAGACAAACCAGGCGCAGGCTGTCCAAAACTCAGGGCTCCACTTTCTCTGAAGACGAGTTCAACCCAGAAAGCAGCAGAGAAGAAGATCAGGTTCGTGATGAAGGACCAAACGGCAGACAAGCCTGGGTCAAACCGGGGGTTTCTAACGTTGCGCTGCTCTTCCCTGGCCCCTACAGCGGAGGAAGTGGGATGTTCGGGATCGACAGCATGCCTGACCTCCGCAAACGGAAGCCCATCCCCCTGGTCAGCGAAGTGGTGAGTTCTGCTTTCCCCCCCTTTTCCAGCGTCAAACTGCTGTTTCTCCTTGGCGTCACCAGCATTTGTTGA
>JADPVJ010013128.1:0-17868 GCA_018346875.1 Hypomesus nipponensis
ATGGAGGAGAATAAGGGGCTTCTCAATCAGTACGTAGAGATGCAGTACGTAGAGATGCAGTACGTAGAGATGCAGTACGTAGACATGCAGTACGTAGAGATGCAGTTTATGATGACTGTAACTACCAGAGGCAACCATCAACGCTTCCCAGCGGAGATTGAGCGAGGCAGTAATGTGCAGATTGAGCGAGGCAGTAATGTGAAGATTGAGCGAGGCAGTATTGTGCAGATTGAGCAAGGCAGTAATGTGCAGATTGAGCGAGGCAATAATGTGCAGATTGAGCGAGGCAGTAATGTGCAGATTGAGCGAGGCAGTAATGTGCAGATTGAGCGAGGCAGTAATGTGCAGATTGAGCGAGGCAGTAATGTGCAGATTGAGCGAGGCAGTAATGTGCAGATTGAGCGAGGCAGTAATGTGCAGATTGAGCGAGGCAATAATGTGCAGATTGAGCGAGGCAGTAATGTGCAGATTGAGCGAGGCAGTAATGTGCAGATTGAGCGAGGCAGTAATGTGCAGATACTTCCAGACTATCTGAATCTAGAGAGCTTGAGACCCATCCAGGATGTGGAAGAAGTCGAAGGTCACCGATCAGACTGCCTCCGGGCAGGGGGTTTTGTTGTCAAACCAGGAATCAAGAAGCGCTCCAAAGTCCCTGGGGTGATGATCACCCAGTATGTGGAGGAGATCCCAGAGGGGAAGAGCCACCCTGACTTCACCCGCAAGCCCATCGCTCTCACCATCCAGGAGGGTAAATTAGCTATCTTCAAAGCTATCGTGATCGGGGACCCTCAACCAGTGGTGACATGGAGCAGAGCTAGTGGAGAAATCACAGACAAGGAGAAGTTCCAGAACAAATATGACGATGTGTCCCATGAACACACGCTTGAGAGTACTCCACAAAGTGCTGTCTCAGCCACTAAATGGAAAATGTATTCCAGTGGTGCCATTACAATCACTGGCAAGGCGGGCACATTGTCATCAGGTGTGTTTACAACCTGCAGGGATGGAAGTCGTGAGGAGAAACCGATGGAGACAGACGAGAAGGTCTGGGAGATTCTGCTCAGCGCAGACAAGAAGGACTACGAGAGCATCTGCATTGAATACGGCATCACTGACTTCCGTGGCATGTTGAAGAGACTGAAGGAGATGAAAAAAGAGAGAGAGGAGGAGATAGCGCAGATCGGTAAGCTGAAACCCATTACAGTCTCGGCTGAAGATTCTGCATCCTTTGAGATCGACATGGACCTGAAGGATCCAAGCAGCAGGATCTTTCTTTACAAAGACGGTGTCATGGTTCCTTACACCAAAGAACTGGATCTGGAGCAGAAACACAACTTGAAACAAGTTGGCAAGAAATACATCTTTACAATCAAGAATCTGGACCCGGCGGATGCAGGTCTTTACCAGGTGGACGTGGAGGGAGTCCCTGTCTTCTCTACTGACTTCAAAATTCCCCCTGTTGAGTTTGCTGTCAAAATACAGGAAGTGAAGGCGGAGGAGAGGCAAGACGCTCTCTTCCAGTGCGTTTTGACCGTACCGTTGAACGAGATTACGTGGATGGGGAAAAACAGCCCTCTGCAGAACGATGAGAAGTTTGAAATCACTGTTTCTGAGGACAAGCTGATTCACAAACTGCTGGTGAAGGATTGCTTGCCTTTGGACTCTGGTATCTATGCAGCTGTGGCAGGCATCAAGTCGTGCAATGCCTGGCTTATTGTTGAAGCCGACAAAAACCCTGAAACGAAAGGCAAAAAAAAGGAACGCAAAACGACGATGGCTGGAGCGAGTGACCTGGATCTGGAGAAGATTGCCCAGGAGCAACAGGAAAAGTACAAGAAGGACATGGAGGCAGCCATGCTGGCAGCTAAGAAGGCCCAGGCCGACAGGGAGGCAGCTGAGGCAGCTGCCAACGCAGAGGCAGAGGCAGCCAGAGCTGCTGCTAAAGCTGCTAGAGATGCAGCCAAGGCTGGGGCCGGGGACGGGGCCGGGGCTGGTGCTGCCTCTGCTGACGCGGCACCAAAGAAGAAGAAAACGACCAAGAAGATGGTGAAGAAGATGGTGGCTCCAGCCGCAGATGGAAGTGCAGGTGCAGGTGCAGATGGAGCAGCTGAGGGCGGAGCTGCAGGGCAGGCTGGAGCTGATGGGATGGTGGAAGTAGAGGTGGAGGTGGAGGTAGAGGAAGACGACGAGGAAGAGGAAGTGGTCGTGGGGAAAAAGAAGCGCGTGAGGGACGGTCCTCTCATCCCTGACACCGTCGTAGGAGAATCTAATTATGATGATGACGAAACATCCGAGGATGTAAATGAGAAAAAGGGGAAATCTTCACGTCGTAAAAAGGAGGGTCCACTGCTAAAGGAAGAGACAGTTGACCCTGGAGTCCACTTCCACAGTGGTCTGGCAGACTGCAGCGCCAATGTGGGTGAGGAGGCAGAGCTGGTGTGCAAGCTGAGCAGTGAGGACTGCGAGGGGGTCTGGTACAAGGACGGAGAAGAGATCAAATCGTCGGATGGCATTACCATTTCCAAAGATGGAACCTACCATAAGCTGAAAATTCATAAAGTGACCGAGGAATATGCAGGGACATACCGTTTTGAGGCAGACGGAAGGAAGACTGAATCAACGATTGTTGTTGAAGACCCACCTAGATTTGACTCTGAAGGACTGAAGGAATTTGTAGCTCCAATCACTGTCAAAAAGGGTCAAAAAGCTACTTTTAAGATGCCTTATGGGGGCCGCGAACCAGTTAAGATCCAGTGGTACCTGGAGGGCGAGGAGCTTTCGGATGAGTCAAACATCAAGATTGAGCACACCGAAGGCCAGAGCCGTCTGCTTCTCAACAAGCTGCAGCGCAAAGACAGTGGAGAAGTCAAGATCAAAATCAAGAATGAATTTGGCACCACAGAAGCTGTCACCCAGCTCATTATACTTGACAAGCCCACACCTCCAATGGGTCCTCTGGAGATCATTGAGGCGTCTCAGAACTGCATCGACATCAAGTGGAGAGGACCGAAGGACGCCGGTGGCTGTAAGATTGACAACTACATTATGGAGCGCCAACAAGTCGGACGCAACACCTGGAAGAAGCTGGGGCCGATAGGCGCAGATGCCCACTACAAGGACAGCGACGTGGACCACGGCCGGAGGTACTGCTATCGCATCAGAGTCGAAACCGAGATGGGCACCAGCGAGTTAATGGAGACAGAGGACGTTCAGGCGGGCACGAAAGCCTACCCCGGACCCCCTTCTGTTCCCAAAGTGGTCAGTGCCTTCAAGGACTGCATCAACCTGGCCTGGTCTCCTCCCTCCAACACTGGAGGTACCAACATCCTGGGGTACAACCTGGAGAAACGCAAGAAGGGCAGCAATCTGTGGGGGCCTGTCAACCCACCAGACGAGCCTATCAAAGGGAAGACCTTTGGTGTGAAAGACGTGATTGAGGGCATGGAGTACGAGTTCCGTGTGTCAGCCATCAACAATTCAGGAGCGGGTGAATTCAGCACCCCATCAGAGTTTGTTTTCGCCAGGGACCCCAAAAGAGTGTCTTCAAAACAAAGATGCCAACTACCAATGCCTGTGATATGCATCGTTACAGAGCCCCCCGGTAAAGTGATCGACCTGAAAGTGACAGACTCCACCTACACCACCTTGTGTCTCTCCTGGACGAAGCCCAAGGACATCGAAGGGGTGGAGGACGAGGCCAAGGGCTACTTTGTGGAGATCAGACCAGCAGAGAACCCTGAATGGGATCGCTGTAACTCCAACGCCATCACCATGACGTCCTTCACAGTGAAGGGCCTGAAGTCCATGGCCATGTACTGGGTGAGGGTGATCGCCACCAACGATGGAGGGGAAGGGCAACCCCAGGAACTGGACAACTACATCCTGGCCATGCCTCCTCCTGTCAGGCCAAGGTTTACTGACGCCAAAATCAAGAGCTTCATGGTGGTGAGAGCTGGGAATTCAGCTCGCTTCAACATCAACTTTGAGGCTTCTCCTTGGCCTGAGGTCAACTGGCTGAAGGACAGTGGTCCAGTCTCCAAGCGGGTGACTATCAGCAACGCTGAAGGTGCTTCTCAGCTGCTAATCCCCTCCGCTGAGCGCTGCGACACAGGAATCTACACCATCATGGTCAAGAACATTGTCGGCCAAGAGACCTTCAGCATTGAGATCAGAGTCACAGATGAGCCGAAGCCTCCAGGCCCGGTGGAGGTTGAGGAGAACGTCCCTGGAACCGTGACCGTGTCCTGGACTCCCTCCCCAGACGAGAAGAGAGACGACAGACTGCACTACATGGTGTCCAAGAGAGACTCCAACAAGAGGCAGTGGAACACGGTGGCAGACCACATCTTCAACAACAAGTTCACTGCCTGCAACATCATGCCGGGCAGAGACTACCAGTTCCGTGTTTACGCCAAGAACGACATGGGTTCTTCCAAACCCTCAGAGTCACCTAAGTGGTCAATCACGGGCAAAAAAGAAAAGTTTTTGCTGAACATGCCCGAGTCCAAGACTTGCAATCTGGAGCGACCTCCAAAGTTTCTTGTCCCACTTAAAAAGCACACGGCTCCTGAGGGCTACGAGTGCTACATGAGCTGTGCTGTGAGAGGGGACCCCACGCCCCACGTCACATGGTACAGGAACAACATCAGCCTCAACACCAACACCAACTACTACATCTCCAACACCTGTGGGGTTTGTTCCATGCTCATCCTGAGGGTCGGACCCAAGGACACCGGAGAATACAAGATCATCGCTGAGAACCCTCTGGGAAGGGCAGAGTGCGCCACTAAACTCACAGTGAAAGTGGCCATCAAAAAGAGGTCCAGGGTTCCCGGGGTGATGATCACCCAGTATGTGGAGGAGATCCCAGCGGGGAAGAGCCACCCTGACTTCACCCGCAAGCCCATCGCTCTCACCATCCAGGAGGGTAAACTAGCGATTTTCAAGGCAATCGTGACTGGAGACCCTACTCCCTCTGTGACCTGGGCAAGGAACAATGGTGAGATGCCAGATGTGGCTCCCGATCAAGCAGACACGTATAAATGCTTTGCCACTAACGATTATGGACGAGCTGTGGTCACTGCTGCCCTCAATGTGATCGAAGCTGTTAGAGAAGTGCCTGAAGATTTCAAAAAGACCTTAAAGGCAAGGACCGATGCACCGATGGAGAAAAAGAAAGTGATTGATGACAGTTTCTGGGATCTTCTGTTGAGCGCCGATAAGAAAGATTTTGAAAGTATCTGCTCTGAGTACGGATTCATTGAACAACTCAGTAACTTGAAGCCCATTGAAATTAAACCTGGAGGGGGTGCGCAGTTTGAATTTGAAATGACACTCAAAGACCCAAACAGCAAACTCTTCTTGTTCAAGGATGGAGTGATGGTTGCGTTTGATTGCGACACAGAAGTAAAGCATAATTTAAAGAAAGTCGGCAAGAAATACATGTTCAACATCAACAACCTGAACCCTGAGGATGCTGGCCTGTACCAAGTCATGGTAGAGGGGGTGAACATCTTCTCAACTGACTTCAAAATTCCTACCGTCGACTTCCTGGTCAAGATCCAGGAGGTGAAGGCCACGGAGAGAGAGGACGCCGTGTTTGAGTGTGTGCTCGATCATCCCATGGCCAAGATCCAGTGGATGGGGAAGACTATTCCCTTGGAGCAAGGAGAGAAATATGACATCACCGTGTCAGAGGATATGCTCATTCACAGACTGGTCATCAAAGACTGCCTGCAGCTAGACAAGGGCATTTACGCTGCTGTGGCAGGGATAAAGTCTTGCAATGCTTGGCTTGTTGTTGAAGCTGATAAGGACCCAAACAATCGGGGGAAAAAGGCCGTCCGTAAGACTACCCAGGCGGGCGGGGGAGCAGACCTGGCCAAGGTCGCCCAGGAGCAGCAGGGCAAGCTGCAGAAAGAGAGAGAGGAGATGATAGAGGTGGTGAAGCAGGCCCAGGCGGAGAAGGCAGCCGCAGCTGTAGAACAACCTGAACCAGAACCAGCAGCAGAACCAGCAGCAGAACCAGCAGCAGAACCAGCAGCAGAACCAGCAGAACCAAAACCTGAGCCTGTGGGAGAGCCAAAGCTGGAGGAACCTCCGGAGGAGGAGGACGAACCACCCACGGAGAAGAAGAAGAGAGTGAGAACTGGACCCCTGATCCCAGACACGGTCATAGATCCAGGAGTCCACTTCACCACAGGGCTGTCGGACATCACCGCTGTCATCGGCACGTCTGCAGAGCTGGTGTGCAAGCTGAGCAGCGAGGACTGCGATGGGGTCTGGTACAAGGACGGAGAAGAGATTACAGCATCAGATGAAATCTCCCTGGTTAAAGATGGGGCCTATCACAAACTCATAGTTAAGAGCTGCCAGGAAGAGGACACTGGGAAATACCGCTTTGAGGCAGATGGGCGCAAAACAGAGGCCATGTTGACTGTGGAAGGCAAGACTCTCTTTGTCTGCTCGTCTGTCAATCTATTTATATACCCTCCCAGGATCAACCTTGATGACCTGGCAAAGTTCTCGGAGCCCGTCATCATCAGGGCGGGCCAGAACGCCACCTTCAAGCTGCCCTTCACGGGCCGCGAGCCCATGAAGATCCAGTGGTACAACGAGGGCGAAGAGCTTCTGGAAGACTCCAACATCAAGATCGAGAAGTCGTCTTCTCAGAGTCGCCTTCTGCTCAGCAAGTGCCCGCGCAAAAGCAGCGGAGAAATCAAGATCAAAATCAAGAACGAGAGTGGAACTATCGAGGCCTTATCCAGGCTTATTGTACTGGATAGACCCACCCCTCCCCTGGCCCCTGTGGACATCATCGAGAGCTCCTCTTCTGCAGTGGAGTTCAAGTGGAGGCCCCCCAAGGACGACGGCGGCTCCCCGATCACCAACTACCTCCTGGAGCGGCAGCAGCTGGGGAGGAACAGCTGGAAGAAGCTGGGGCAGATCCCAGGAGAGCCCAAGTACAGGGACACGGACGTGGACCACGGCAGGAAGTACTGTTACCACATCCGAGCCGTGACGGAGGAGGGCATCAGCGAGATGATGGAGACGGACGATCTCCAGGCCGGAACTAAAGCGTATCCCGGAGCCCCTTCTGCTCCCAAAGTGGTCAGTGCCTTCAAGGACTGCATCAACCTGGCCTGGTCTCCTCCCTCCAACACTGGAGGCACCAACATCCTGGGGTACAACCTGGAGAAACGCAAGAAGGGCAGCAATCTGTGGGGGCCTGTCAACCCACCAGACGAGCCTATCAAAGAGAAGAAGTGCGCAGTAAAAGACGTCGTTGAGGGAATGGAGTACGAGTTTCGTGTCTCAGCCATTAACATTTCAGGGGCAGGAGAGCCAAGTGTCCCGTCTGAATTTGTAATCGCGAGAGACCCAAAGAAGCCCCCCGGTAAAGTGATCGACCTGAAGGTGACAGACTCCACCTACACCACCTTGTGTCTCTCCTGGACGAAGCCCAAGGACATCGAAGGGGTGGAGGACGAGGCCAAGGGCTACTTTGTGGAGATCAGACCAGCAGAGAACCCTGAATGGAATCGCTGTAACTCCAACGCCATCACCATGACGTCCTTCACAGTGAAGGGCCTGAAGTCCATGGCCATGTACTGGGTGAGGGTGATCGCCACCAACGATGGAGGGGAGGGGCAACCCCAGGAACTGGACAACTACATACTGGCCATGCCTCCTCCTGTGAGACCGCGGTTCACTGACGCTAAGATGAAGAGCTTCATGGCCTCTCCGATGCCAAACATCACCTGGCTGAAGGATGGCGTTCCCGTGTCGAAGCGCGTCACCGTCAGTAACGCAGACACAACATCCCAGATGCTCATCCCCTCCTCCGAACGCTCCGACACGGGCATCTACACCATCGTGGTCAAGAACATCGTTGGACAGGACACCTTCAGTGTCGAGATCAGAGTCACAGACGACCCCAAGCCTCCAGGCCCGGTGGAGGTGGAGCAGAACGTCCCAGGAACCGTGACCGTGTCCTGGACTCCCTCCCCAGACGAGAAGAGAGACGACAGGCTGCACTACATGGTGTCCAAGAGAGACTCCATCAAGCGCACCTGGCAGACTGTGGCCGACCGCCTCTTCAACAACAACTTCACGGCCATCAACATCATGGCCGGCAGGGAGTATAGCTTCCGGGTGTACGCCAAAAACGACATGGGCCTTTCCGCTCCATCTAATTCACCAAACTGGGGGGAGGTGAAAATAAAAGAGAAGTTCGCTCTGAGTTTACCCACGTCCAAAACTGTGACCTTGGAAGCAGCACCATCCTTCCTGGTTCCTTTGAAAATGCACAACAGTCCTGAGAGTTACGAGTGCTACATGAGCTGTGCTGTGAGAGGGGACCCCACGCCCCACGTCACATGGTACAGGAACAACATCAGCCTCAACACCAACACCAACTACTACATCTCCAACACCTGTGGGGTTTGTTCTATGACCATCCTGAGAGTCGGACCCAAAGACACAGGAGAATACAAGATCATCGCTGAGAACCCTCTGGGAAGGGCAGAGTGCGCCACTAAACTCACAGTGAAAGTGGGAATAAAGAAGAAGTCGAAAGTCCCTGGAGTGATGATAACTCAGTTTGTGGAGGAGATCCCAGAGGGGAAGAGCCACCCTGACTTCACCCGCAAGCCCATCGCTCTCACCATCCAGGAGGGGAAGTTTGCGTTTTTCAAGGCCATCGTTATCGGAGAACCGCAGCCCACCGTCACCTGGGCCAGGAATAACGGAGACGTGTCTGACACGTCCAGATACCAAACCAAGTACGACCCAATGGCCAATGTCAAACCTGACCAGGCTGACACTTACAAATGCTTTGCCACAAATGAATATGGGAAAGCCGTAGTCACTGTGGTCCTGAATGTCATTCAAGTTGGATTTAAAAAGGAGCCCAAACCAGCAGCAGGGGCAAATGAAGCAGGAGATTTTAAGACCGTATTGAAGAGAAAGAGTAAAATCCGTCCCAAATCTGAGCAAACTGAGAGGAAAGATGGAGAGATAGACCCAAAGTTCTGGGAGCTGTTGTTGAGCGCTGATAAGAAAGACTACGAGCGCATCTGTACTGAGTTTGGAATTACAGACTTCCGCTGGATGCTGAAAAAACTGAATGAGATGAAGAAGGAGAGAGAGGAGGAACAGGCCCAGTTCATCAAAAGCATTTCAAATCTGAAGCCAATCGAAGTGAACCCTGATTGCTCTGCGTCCTTTGAGATCGACATGGATATGATTGACCCTAGCAGTAGGATCTTCATCTACAAGGATGGAGTGATGGTTCCTTACACCAAGGAGCTGGGAGACAAACACAGCCTCAAACAAATTGGGAGAAAATACGTCTTCAGCATTAAGGATCTGCTTCCTGACGATGCTGGCTTGTATCAGCTGGATGTGGAGGGTGTCAACATGTTTTCCACTGACTTCAAAATTCCCGCGATCGACTTCCTCGTCAAGATCCAGGAAGTGAAGGCGACGGAGAGAGAAGACGCTGTGTTTGAGTGTGTGCTGTCCAACCCGTTCTCCAAGATTATGTGGGTGGGAAAGAACCTGCCCCTGGAGCAGGGTGACAAGTACGACATTGAGGCCTCAGAGGACAAGCTCATCCACCGGCTGGTGGTGAAGGACTGCATGGTGGTGGACAAGGGCATCTACGCTGCCATCGCAGGGATCAAGTCCTGCAACGCCTGGCTTGTTGTTGAGCCCGACAAGAGCAGCCAAGGAGGCAAGAAGGCAGCCAGGAAGACGACCAGGGCTGGAGGGGCGGGGCTGGACCTGGAGAAGATTGCCCAGGAGCAGCAGCAGAAGCTTGTGAAGGATCGCGAGGAGCGTCTGGAGCAGGTGAAGACAGCCAAGGCTGAGATGGCTGTGGCGGCTGAGGCAGGGCCCGCCACCACACCTCCCAGCCAGGAGGGCAAACCTGCCGAGGCTCCTCCCACCAAACCAGGACGGTCAGATCAGGAAGCAGCAGCAGTGAGTATAGGTCCACAGACCAAGGCTGTTGCCGTGGAGAATAATGTTGTTGCTCTGCAGATCGTGAGCGGACTGTCTGACGTGTATGCTGTTCGTGGTGAACCTGCCGAACTGGTGGTGAAGATGAGCAGCGACTGTGATGGGGCCTGGCTGAAAGCTGGACAGAAGCTGTCCTCCAAAGCTGGCTTAGCTTTAACCAAGGATGGAAACAGTCACAAACTGACCATTAAGACCAGCAAGGAGGAAGATATTGGACTGTATCGTTTTGAAGCAGACGATTGCAAAACTGAAGCAAATCTCTGTGTTGGAGACGTACCCGAGTTTGACCCCGACGACCTCCACAAGTTCTCCAAGCCGGTGATTGTAAAGGTGGGCCAGAACGGCAGCTTCAAGATGCCGTTCACTCCACAGGAGTCCCTGGAGGTGCGCTGGTTCAAGGACGGCGTGGAGCTGAAGGACGGTGGGGGCGTGAAGATGGTTAAGGAGGCAAACCACAGCCGGCTGATGTTCAGGGACTGCCTACGCTCTGACACCGGAGACATCACCATCCAGCTGAAGAGCCCGTACGGCTCTGTGGAGGCCAAATCTCGGCTCATTGTCCTTGACAAGTCCGGCCCCCCGGAGGGCCCAGTGGAGGTCCTGGACAGTAGCGCCTCGGTGGTGGAGCTGAAGTGGAACCCTCCGCAGGACGATGGAGGCTCCCCCGTCACACACTACATCCTGGAGCGCCAGCAGCTGGGCCAGAGCCTCTGGAAGAAGCTGGGCGACGTCACCGCCGACAAGACGACCTACCGCGACCGGAACGTGATCCTGGGCAAGAAGTACATCTACCGGATATACGCAGAGAACACTGAAGGCCTCAGTGACCCTCTCCAGACAGAAGACATCATGGCGGGCACTTTGGTGTTCCCTGGTCCGCCTGGTGCGCCCAAGGTGGTGAGTGCATCCAAGACTTGCATCCACCTGACCTGGACCCCTCCAGTGGAGACGTTTGGGACGATGGTCGGCTACCAGCTGGAGAAGAGGAAGAAAGACACAGTTCAGTGGATCGCCTTGAACCCCGTCAGCGAGCCTATCGAAGGAGAAAAGTATGCAGTGAAGGATGTGACTGAAGGGTGTGAGTATGAATTCAGGGTGTCGGCCATTAATGAGTCTGGAGCAGGAGAGCCTAGTCCTCCCTCTGCCATGGTGTGTGCAAAGAACCCCAACAGGTCGTCGTTGACCATCTCTGTGGGTGTGTCTATCTCTGTGGGTGTGTCTATCTCTGTGGGTGTGTCTATCTCTGTGGGTGTGTCCATCTCTGTGGGTGTGTCCATCTCTGTGGGTGTGTCCATCTCTGTGGGTGTGTCCATCTCTATGGGCGTGTCCATCTCTGTGGGCGTGTCCATCTCTGTGGGTGTGACCATCTCTGTGGGTGTGACCATCTCTGTGGGCGTGTCCATCTCTGTGGGTGTGTCCATCTCTGTGGGTGTGTCCATCTCTGTGGGTGTGACCATCTCTGTGGGCGTGTCCATCTCTGTGGGTGTGACCATCTCTGTGGGTGTGACCATCTCTGCCGAGCCCCCGCCCACCATCTCATGGCTGAAGGACGATGAGCCGATCTCTCCCTGGATCAACGTCATCAACACGGACGGGATGTCCCAGCTGGTCATCCCCTCGTCCAAGCGCTCCGACTCAGGGATCTTCACCATCAAGGCCAAGAACTCAAGTGGCGAGGCTTCCTTTGACATCGAGGTCAGAGTCACAGATGAGCCGAGGTGCCCAGGGCCGGTGGCGCTAGAGCAGACTGTCCACGGCAGGTTGGTGGTGACCTGGGCCCCATCCCCGGACCAGGAAGTGGATGACCGCCTGCACTACATGGTGGCGGAGCACGACTCCAACACCCGGATGTGGCACACGGTGGCCGACCGGCTGTTCTGCAACACGTACACGGCCAACAACATCCAGCCCGGGCGAGAGTACCACTTCCGCGTGTTCGCCAAGAACGACATGGGCCCCTCGGAGCCATCCCAGTCGCCCACCTGGGGCATTAACAGCAACAGAATTGCTGTGACGACCAGCATGCCTACGGAGATCAGCTTCGAGAGGCCTCCATCCATCCTGGTGCCCCTGAAGGTTCACACTCCTCCGAAAGGCTACCAGCTCTACATGACCTGTGCCATCCGGGGCTGCCCCACCCCCAGCGTCACCTGGTATCTCAACGACATCTGCATCAACCACGACAACAACTACTACATCACCAACTCATACGGCGTCTGCTCCATGTCCATCCTCCGCGTCCGGGCCAAGGACAGCGGCGAGTACAGGGTGGTGGCTGTAAACTCCTTCGGCCGGGCCGAGTGCTCGTCCAAACTCCTGGTTAAAGGTGAGGCTCTGCAGATCCAACACAACACGTTGGATCAATGCCGACTGTTGTTTTTCACGGTTGGTGTTGGTGCGGCCAGCCAGCCGGCTGTCTCTTCACCAGGTCAGAAGGTAACAGTCGTGTTTGTGCTCCTCTCGTGCTGTTGGTGTTTCCCCCTGGTGGGTCACAGCCCAGCCATTTACGAGGCCCGATCAGCCATGGTTGCTATGCAAGCTGTCCGCGTCATCATGCCTGACGCAGAAAGTTTTATCGGGTCATCAACCAAAGACGTCAGTGTGATGAAGAAGGCAGCTGCCAGCCAGGGCCCCCCAGGCCAGGCCCCCCCAGGCCAGGCCCCTCCTGGGCAGGTGTGCATCAAGAGAAGGTCCAGGGTTCCTGGGGTGATGATCTCCCAGTATGTGGAGGAAGTTCCAGCTGGGATGTCCACCCCGGACTTCACACGCAAGCCCATCGCTCTGACCATCCAGGAAGGTAAAGTAGCCTTCTTCAAGGCCATGGTGAAAGGACACCCTGCCCCTACGGTCACCTGGTTCAGAAACAAAGGAGAACTCACAGACACAGAGAAGTACATACGCAGATACGACGACAGGAATAAAGAGTACTTTCTTGAGATGCCTAATGTCACAGCAGAACAAGCTGACACCTACAAATGTTTTGCAACAAATGAATATGGACAGGCGGTTAGCACTGCCACTTTGAATATTATTGAAGCCACCCAAAACGAACCAGAGGACTTCAGAAAAATGCTCAAGAAAAAAGTTGTGCGTGCTAAACCGCTTCCCCCGAAGAAGGAAGGAGAGATCGACCCAAAGTTCTGGGAGGTTCTTCTGAGTTCAGCCAAGAAGGATTATGAAAAGGTCTGTGCTGAGTTTGGCGTTACGGACTTCCGCTGGATGCTGAAAACTCTGAACATGATGAAGAAGGAGAGAGAGGAGGAGCAGGCTAAGCTAGTCAAAGAGCTGGACAACGTGAAGCAGATAGAGGTCAAACCTAATGGAAGAGCCGAGTTTGAGCTGGACATGGAACTGAAGGATCCCAACAGTGCAGTCTACCTGTTTAAGGATGGTGTCATGCTGGATTATGATAACGATGACAACTCAAAGCATAAACTGGAGCAGGTTGGGAAGAAGTATGTGTTCAGCATCAAAGACCTGACTCCAGAGGACGCCGGCCTGTACCAGGTGGACGTGGAGAACACCAACATGTTCTCCACCGACTTCAAGATTGTAGCAGCAGAGTTCGCTGGGAAGATCCAAGATGTGACAGCCACGGAAGGAGAGGACGCCATCTACGAGTGCACCCTGTCTCAGCCCTGCCCTCAGATCGTCTGGTTTGGGAACAACCTCACCCTCCAGAAGGGGGACAAGTATGACATCACGGTTTCAGAGGACCAGCTCGTTCACACCTTGAAGGTGCGGAACTGTAAGCTGGAGGACAAGGGTGTCTACATGGCCCTGGCTGGGATCACTTCCTGCAGCGCGTCCCTCACAGTTCAAGGTAAGAGAACGTGCTTCTGCTTCCTGTCTTCCTCTCTGGGCTTCCTGCCGGCTCCTGGTGGTGCAGCGGGGGATGGGACAGGCCGGAAGCCCGCGGGCCAAGAGGGAGGAGCAGACCTGTCCAAGATCTCCCAAAAGCAGGAGAACAAGTTGCAGACGGAGAAGGGGGAGAGAGATGGGAAGGGTGGAGGAGATGGAGGGGATGGGAAGGGTGGAGGAGATGGAGGGGATGGGAAGGGTGGAGGAGATGGAGGAGATGGGAAGGGTGGAGGAGATGGAGGGGATGGGAAGGGTGGAGGAGATGGAGGAGATGGAGGAGATGGAGGAGATGGAGCAGGGGATGGTGGAGATGGAAAGAATAAGAAGCGGATCAGAACTGGGCCTTTAGTCCCTGACACAGCAATAGATCCTGGTGTCCAGTTCATCAGCGGTCTGTCCGACACTGCTGCCAGGCTGGGAGACACAGCAGAGCTGTCCTGCAAGCTGAGCAGTGAGGACTGTCAGGGCGTCTGGTACAAAGATGGGAAGCCTCTCACCTCTGGGGATGGCGTGACTATAATCAAGGACGGAGCCTGTCACAGGCTGGTCATTCAGAAGTGCAGGCTGGACGATGGAGCCGTGTATCGCTTCGAGGCTGACGGACGGAAATCTGAGGCCAGTCTCACCGTCCAGAACCCACCCGTCTTTGACCTGGATGCCCTGAGTAAATTCTCGGAGCCGGTCATCATCAGAGCGGGTGAGACCGCAGAGTGGAAGCTGACCTTCTCTGGAGGAGAGCCCATGAAGATCCAGTGGCTGAAGGACGATGAGGAGCTGATGAACGGCCTCAACGTGAAGCTGGCCTCGTCGCCCACTCACACCGGGCTACACCTCACCAAGTGTCAGAGGAAGGACAGCGGTGTGGTCAAACTCAAAATTACAAACGAGTTTGGATCGATGGAGGCCACCTCCAAACTTATCGTCCTGGACAAACCCACACCCCCACAAGGGCCGGTGGACATTCTGGAAAGCGCCATCACATCCGTGGAGTTCAGATGGAAGCCTCCAAAGGACAACGGGGGCTGTCCAGTGACCAACTACCTACTGGAGCGCCAGCAGGTGGGGCGGAACAAATGGACGTCTCTGGGGGCGATCCCGGGGGACCCCCCCAGTTACAGGGACAGAGAGGTGGACCCCGGGAGGAGGTACTGCTACCGTATCAGAGCTAAGAATGCAGAGGGCATCAGTGACTTCCTGGAGTCTGAAGATATCCAGGCTGGAGTTCTCTGTTATCCTGGATCCCCTTCTGCTCCCAAAGTGGTCAGTGCCTTCAAGGACTGCATCAACCTGACCTGGTCTCCTCCCTCCAACACTGGAGGCACCAACATCCTGGGGTACAACCTGGAAAAACGCAAGAAGGGCAGCAATCTGTGGAGCCCTGTCAACATCGGAGAGCCGATAAAAGAAACCCACTATGCTGTGAAGGACGTACAGGAGGGAGCTGCGTATGAGTTTCGAGTGACAGCTATAAACCTCTCCGGTCCTGGAGAACCCAGTCCTCCCTCTGAAACTGTGTTCGCAAGAGACCCCAAGAAACCCCCTGGTAAAATCCTAGACCTAAAGGTAACATCCTCCAATTACACAACGTTTTCTCTGGGTTGGACTAAACCAAAGGAGGTGAAAGGGGTGGAGGATGAGGCCAAGGGCTACTTTGTGGAGATCAGACCAATAGAGAACCCTGAATGGAGTCGCTGCAACAACAACCATGTCACCCACACGTCCTTCACTGTGATTGGTCTGAAGGCCATGGCCATGTACTGGGTGAGGGTGATTGCGACCAATGACGGAGGAGAAGGGGAGCCTCACGGCTTTGATGATTACATCATTGCAATGCCTCCCCCTGTGAGGCCTAGATTCACAGACAACAACATGAAGAGCTTCATGGTGGTGAAGGGTGGGAACACCGTACGTGTCAACATCAACTTCGAGGCTTGTCCCTTGCCTGACATCGTCTGGCTGAAGGACGGTGTTCCCGTCTCCAAACGGGTGACGGTCACCAACTCAAACCAAGGATCCCAGCTGCTAATCCCTACGTCTGAACGTGCAGACACCGGCATCTACACCATCATCGTCAAGAACCTGGTCGGACAGGAAACCTTCAATGTTGAGATCAGGGTCACGGACGACCCCAAGCCTCCAGGCCCGGTGGAGGTTGAGGAGAACGTCCCTGGAACCGTGACTGTGTCCTGGACTCCCTCCCCAGACGAGAAGAGAGACGACAGGCTGCACTACATGGTGTCCAAGAGAGACTCCATCAAGCGCACCTGGAGGACTGTGGCCGACCACCTCTTCAACAACAAGTGCACCATCATCAACATCCTGCCTGGAAGGGAGTACCACTTCCGGGTGTTTGCCAAGAACGACATGAGCCTCTCAGAGCCCACTGAGTCTCCTACCTGGGGAACCCAGAACAGGAGAGAGAAGTTCATCCTGAGTCTCCCAGACTCAAAGGCCCTTAACTTCCAGACCCCCCCCTCATTCCTGGTGCCCCTGAAACGACGCACGTCTCCCCAGGGCTACGAGTGCTACATGAGCTGTGCTGTGAGAGGGGACCCCACGCCCCACGTCACATGGTACAGGAACAACATCAGCCTCAACACCAACACCAACTACTACATCTCCAACACCTGTGGGGTTTGTTCCATGCTCATCCTGAGAGTCGGACCCAAAGACACAGGAGAGTACACAGTTGTTGCTGATAATCCTCTGGGAAGGGCAGAGTGCTCCACTAAACTCATAGTTAAAGGACACGAATTGCAGAAACCAAAGAAGAAGAAGGCAGAGTCTGTCCCGGCCCAGACCAACGGCACGGATGCCAAGCCGAAGAAGACCAAGAGCAAGAAGAATGAGGACCTCTCAGGAGACGAGAGTCCTGCTGTTCAGAGTTCGGACACAGACGACGATGAGGATGATGAGGAAGAAACACCACAGAAGAAGACCAAAAAAAAGGCCTCAAAGGAGAATGACAGCAAGGAGAAAGAGAAGAAGTCCAAATCTAAAGATGACAAGGACTCTGAAGGAAAGAGCAAATCCAAGACTAAAAAGGAGCCGGCATCCATGTTCCAGATAAATGGAGATTCAAAAACAGACTCCAAGACCAAAAAAAAAGCCAAAGCAGAGGAGAGCGATGACTCTGACTCGGAAGTGACGCAGAAGAAGAAGAAGGGTAAAGGGAAGAAAGGCAAAAAGGAAGAGAGACCTCCCTCTCCTGATATCGAGTTTGACAACCTGGAGGAGTTTGTTCTCCAGCCTGCCCAGCAGGGGCTGACCGTCAAATGCAGGGTGACCCGGGACAAGAGAGGCATGGACAAGGGCCTGTACCCCACATACTACCTCCACCTGGACAACGACAAGAAGGTCTTCCTCCTGGCTGGAAGGAAAAGGAAAAAAAGCACCACATCCAACTATGTCATCTCCATTGACCCCACGGACCTATCAAGAGGTGGAGAAAACTTCATTGGAAAGTTGAGGTCTAACCTCATGGGGACCAAGTTCACAGTGTTCGACAACGCCCTGAACCCAGACCGGGCCCTGCCAGACATGTCCAACGCTCGCCAGGAGCTTGCTGCCATCATTTACGAGACCAACGTCCTGGGGATGAAAGGGCCGAGGAGGATGACGGTGGTGATACCAGGCATGAACAAGGACAGCGAGAGAGTTCCCATCCGACCCCGAACCGACAACGATGGGCTGCTGATCCGACACCAGAACCGGAACCTGGAGAACCTCATCGAGCTGCGGAACAAGACTCCAGTCTGGAACGAGGAGACGTCGTCCCACGTGCTGAACTTCAACGGCAGAGTCACCCAGGCCTCTATTAAGAACTTCCAGATCGTCCACAGCAAAGATGTGGACTACATTGTGATGCAGTTTGGTCGCGTTGCCGACGACGTCTTCACACTGGACTACAGCTACCCCATGTGTGCTATTCAGGCCTTCGCCATCGCTCTCTCCAGCTTCGATGGGAAGATAGCCTGTGAATAA
>JADPVJ010013738.1:0-10356 GCA_018346875.1 Hypomesus nipponensis
ATGTTCCACATCGAATCAGGATCGTCCAAGACACATTTTGAGGTAAATTTAAGGACCGGAGCTATTTTCGTTAGCGAAGCTATAGATAGAGAAGAGCTTTGTCCCAACAGCTTGGTGTGCACCGAAAGCTTGGAAGCAATCGTTAATTATCCGTTGAGACTGTACAGTGTTGAGGTAGCCATACTTGACGTGAACGACAACGCTCCCATATTTTCTGAGAAATCACAGATCATTAGTATTGCTGAACATACATCCCCTGGAGCTAAATTCCCTATGCCCTCGGCAGAGGATCCAGATGTAGGCAGCAATTCAGTTGACGCGTATAAACTGTCCCCAAATGCTTTCTTCAGACTGGACGTACATAGGCCTTCTGAGCCTGACCGTGGTCCTTCATCAGAGTTAGTGCTACAGAAGCCTTTAGACCGGGAGAAGCAGCCTGTGATCACGCTTATTTTAACAGCAGTTGATGGAGGAAAGCCCCCAAGATCCGGTACGACTGAAATTACTATTAACGTGCTGGATGCGAACGATAACGCCCCTGTGTTTTCCACTGCTCTATACAAAGCTAAAGTATCAGAGACTGCGCCGGTTGGCACTACGATTTTGAGGATTAACGCTACAGATCTGGATGACGGTCTAAACGCGGAAGTTATTTATTTGTTCAGCCAACAGGGCCAACGAGGAGCCTATGACATATTTGCAATAAATCAGAGTACGGGAGAAATAACGGTGGCAAGGCCGTTGGATTTTGAAACTACAAGTGCCTACGAGATCCGCGTAGAGGCCCAGGATCGAGGCAGCACGCCTTTAGCCTCCCATGCCAAGGTGCTGGTAGAGGTAATGGATGTAAATGACAACACTCCTGAAATCAAACTGTCCTCTCTTTTGGAGAGCGTGAGAGAGGACGCCAAAAAGGGCACCGCGATTGCGCTGATCAGTGTTCTTGACAAGGACGGAGGGAGAAACGGTCACGTGCGTTGCACCATATCAGAAGGGACGCCGTTTCTGCTGGAGTCATCTCAGGGCAAATATTACTCCCTCGTCCTTGGAGATATGCTCGACAGGGAAATCCACTCCGAGTATAATGTCACTATCATAGCTATTGACGATGGTAGTCCTCCTCTCTCCAGCACGAGCGTTTTTACTATTCACGTTTCTGACGTTAATGACAACGCGCCTCAGTTTCCGGAACCTATAGTCAACTTGTACCTAAAAGAAAACAGCCCCACGGGATCCTTGATATGTTCTGTGACCGCTTTAGATCCGGACCAGGAGGCAAACGCTCAAATATCATATTCTTTAGAGCCTATAACGACAGCTACACAGTCATCTGTTGCTGTCAATGTAAATTCTTTAACTGGAGAAATGTACAGTCTGCAGTCTTTTAACTACGAGGAAATTAAGCGATTCCAGTTCCAAGTTCAGGCCACAGACGGTGGTGTTCCTCCTCTGAGCAGCAACGTGATTGTAAACGTTTTTATCCTGGATGAGAATGACAACACTCCTGTTATTCTCCCGCCCTATTCTGACCAAGGCTCTGTCAACTCTGAGAACATTCCCTACTCTGCTGAAGCGGGCTATTTTGTGGCTAAGATCAGGGCTGTAGACGCAGACTCTGGTTACAATGCGCTGCTCTCTTATCACATCTCTGAACCAAAGGGGCCGAATCTGTTCAGAATTGGAAGCAGCAATGGAGAGATCAGGACTAAGAGACGCATGAGTGACAATGACTTAAAAACTCACCCGCTGGTCATAGTGGTGTCTGACAATGGAGACCCTTCCCTGTCTGCCACTGTGTCTATTGATGTTGTGGTGGTTGAAAGTACAGGTGACATGCAGACAACTTTCAGACAGCTACCAGTGAAGGAGGAGAGTTTCTCAGATCTAAACCTGTATCTGCTCATCTCGATAGCCTCAGTATCAGTGATATTTCTACTGAGCCTCATCAGTTTAATAGCGGTAAAGTGCCACAAGACAGACGGCAGTTTCAGCAGGTACAGCGCCCCAATGATAACCACCCACCCTGACGGGAGCTGGTCTTACTCCAAATCTACTCAGCAGTATGACGTGTGTTTTAGCTCAGACACAATGAAGAGTGACGTAGTCGTTTTTCCCACGTCATTTCCACCTGGTGACGGGGAGCTGATCAGTATCAATGGAGGAGACACTTTCAGTAGGACTCAAACTCTGCCCACCTGCGAGAAGATCGTCTATTCCGTCTCAGAGGAGGTGAACAAGGGAACTGTAGTTGGAAATATCGCCAAGGATCTAAATCTCAATGTTCAGGAACTGGAGTCCCGTATGTTTCAGATTGTGTCTGGATCCAAGTCGAAATATTTCGAGGTAAATCGTAAAACGGGCGCTCTTTTTGTAAGTGAAAGAATCGACAGAGAGGAGATTTGTGGGACTAGCAAGAAATGTTCTATAAATGTAGAGGCCATGGCCCAGAATCCACATAGTCTTTATCGGATTGAAATAGACATATTAGACGTTAACGATAACGCACCGTTTTTCTCAGTGAATAAACTGACGTTAAATATAACAGAAAATGCAATTACAGGAGACAAGTTTCTCTTGCCCATCGCAAAAGATCCGGATATGGGCAGTAACTCGGTGAAAGCCTACAAACTTAGTACAAATGAACACTTCTCTCTGGATGTGCAGAGCGGAGGAGAGCAAAGTAGGTCTGCTGAGTTGGTATTACAGAAACCTTTAGACCGAGAGAAACAGGCTGTGATTCAGCTCGTGCTGACTGCTGTAGACGGAGGAAAACCTCCCAGATCCGGTACTCTACAGATCTTAGTGAATGTTATGGATATTAATGACAATTATCCAGTTTTCAGTCAGACACTATACAAAGTGAAAGTTAAAGAGAATATGCCAAAAGAGACTAAGATTGTGTCAGTTCTAGCAACGGATTTGGATGATGGAGTGAACGGTGAAATAACATATTCTTTAGTGCGAGATGGCACTGAAGATGGGCCAGACTTATTCACCATTAATCCCCAGACAGGAGTCATTGAGGTAACGGGACTTATTGACCATGAAGAAACTCCTGCAATTGAGTTAAGAGTCCAAGCTAAAGACAGAGGCATTCCTCCCAGAAGCACCCATTGTAAAGTTTTAGTTGAAGTTGTCGATGAAAATGATAACGCACCTGCCATCTCGGTAACTTCCCTCATAGACACAGTACAGGAGGACGTGAAAGCGGGCACCGCTGTAGCTTTGGTCACCGTGGCCGATGGCGACGGAGGTAAAAACGGAGCGGTGCAGTGTAGCATTGCTACACCGGTTCCTTTCAAGCTGCAGCCCTCATATAAAAACTATTACTCGCTTGTGGTCGACGGGCCGTTGGACAGGGAGCTAGCATCCCAGTATAATGTGACAATTCTAGCCGTGGATGAAGGGACTCCACCTCTCTCTAGCTCCAGTGTCATAACCGTTCTCATCTCTGATGTGAACGACAATTCACCCCGTTTTTCAGACCGCGTCTTAAGCGTTTATTTGAAAGAGAACAGTCCCGTGGGTTTTCCTATTGCCACGCTGACTGCGCATGATTCTGACATGAACGAAAATGCACAGATTTCTTATTCATTGATTGAAGAAGGGAATACAACACCGGTATCCACCATGGTAAATATGAACTCTTTAACTGGAGAAATATACACCTTGCAGTCGTTTAACTATGAGGAGATGAAACGATTCCAGTTCCATGTTCAGGCCACAGACGGGGGTGTTCCTCCTCTGAGCAGCAACGTGACTGTGACCGTTTTTATCCTGGATGAGAATGACAACACTCCTGTTATTCTCCCGCCCTATTCTGACCAAGGCTCTGTCAACTCTGAGAACATTCCCTACTCTGCTGAAGCGGGCTACTTTGTGGCCAAGATCAGGGCTGTAGACGCAGACTCTGGCTACAACGCGCTGCTCTCTTATCACATCTCTGAACCAAAGGGGCCGAATCTGTTCAGAATTGGAAGCAGCAACGGAGAGATAAGGACTAAGAGACGCATGAGTGACAATGACTTAAAAACTCACCCGCTGGTCATAGTGGTGTCTGACAATGGAGACCCTTCCCTGTCTGCCACTGTGTCTATTGATGTTGTGGTGGTTGAAAGTACAGGTGACATGCAGACAACTTTCAGACAGCTACCAGTAAAGGAGGAGAGTTTCTCAGATCTAAACCTGTATCTGCTCATCTCCATAGCCTCAGTATCAGTGATATTTCTACTGAGCCTCATCAGTTTAATAGCGGTAAAGTGCCACAAGACTGACGGCAGTTTCAGCAGGTACAGCGCCCCAATGATAACCACCCATCCTGACGGGAGCTGGTCTTACTCCAAATCTACTCAGCAGTATGACGTGTGTTTTAGCTCAGACACAATGAAGAGTGACGTGGTAGTTTTCCCCACGTCGTTTCCACCTGGTGACGGGGAGCTGATCAGTATCAATGGAGGAGACACTTTCAGTAGGACTCAAACTCTGCCCACCTGCGAGAAGTTGTCATATTCTGTTTCCGAGGAGGTGGATAAAGGAACGTTTGTTGGAAACATCGCCAAAGATCTACATGTAAATGTACAGGAACTGGAATCAAGGGAAGTTCAAATTATAACCGATTCCAAAAGGAAGTATTTTGACTTTGACACAAAGACGGGTGCTATTTTTGTAAATGAAAGAATTGACAGAGAGACACTGTGCCCGAATTCAGTCAAATGTTCTGTCGATGTAGAGGTGGTGTTTAATAATCCTGTTCAAATCCATCGTGTAGAAATCAACATCGTAGACGTGAATGACAACGCACCCTTATTTGAAGAGCGTTTTCATACGATAAATGTTTCAGAATCTGCTTCCGGTGGCGATAGATTTCCTTTGCCGTCTGCAAGTGATCCTGACGTCGGTAGCAACGCTGTAACAGCCTATAGGCTGAGTCCTAATGAATACTTCTCTTTGGATGTGCAGAGCGAAGGAGAACAGAGTGTGTCTGCCGAGTTGGTGCTACAGAAACATTTAGACCGAGAGAAACAGGCTGTGATTCAACTCGAACTGACTGCTGTAGACGGAGGAAAACCTCCCAGAACTGGAACATTAAAGACAGTAGTGAATGTACTAGATATTAACGACAACGCTCCAACTTTCAGTAAGACTCTTTATAAAGTTCTCGTGGCAGAAAATACGTCTCTTGGGACCTTAGTTCTAACGGTGAACGCAACAGACGCAGACGCAGGAGCTAACAATGAGATAGAATATTCATTCACCGGTCAAGGCAGCTTGAAAGACGTGTTTGCGATTGACAAACACACAGGTGAAATCACGGTCAAAATGGATCTAGACCACGAGGAGAACTCAGCGTTTGAAATCCGCGTACAAGCAAAAGATAAGGGTGTTCCACCTAGAAGTACGCACTCTAAAGTACTAATTGAAATACTGGACGTAAACGACAACGCACCAGAGATAATACTGACATCTCTCCCAGGCGCTGTGAAGGAAGAGGCTAAGAAAGGAACAGTTGTAGCTTCAATAAATATGCGTGACAAAGATAGTGGTAAAAATGGTCAAGTGGCGGCAAAGATTGTAGGATCTACTCCATTTAAATTACGGTCGTCTTATAAGAATTATTATTCTTTGGTTGTCGATGAGCCTCTTGACAGAGAAAGTATCTCGTTGTATAATATAACAATAAAAGCCACAGACGAAGGATTGCCTCCTCTCTCCACCAGCAGTGTAATCACTGTTCACGTGTCTGACGTGAATGACAACGCACCTCGCTTTACAGAGCCGGTTGTCAACGTATATTTGAAAGAGAACAGTCCAGTAGGTGACAGCGTTGGAAGTGTGACTGCGAATGATCCTGATGACGGTGCAAATTCTCAACTGACATATGCTTTATTAGGCAACACAGGTGATGCTCGTATGTCCACCTTTTTTAATCTGAACTCTTTAACTGGAGAAATATACACCTTGCAGTCGTTTAACTATGAAGAGATTAAACGATTTCAGTTCCAAGTTCAGGCCACAGACGGCGGTGTTCCGCCTCTGAGCAACAACGTGACTGTGAACTTTTTTATCCTGGATGAGAATGATAACACTCCTGTTATTCTTCCGCCCTATTCTGACCAAGGCTCTGTCAACTCTGAGAACATTCCCTACTCTGCTGAAGCGGGCTACTTTGTGGCCAAGATCAGGGCTGTAGACGCAGACTCTGGTTACAATGCGCTGCTCTCTTATCACATCGCTGAACCAAAGGGGCCAAATCTGTTCAGAATTGGAAGCAGCAATGGAGAGATCAGGACTAAGAGACGCATGAGTGACAATGACTTAAAAACTCACCCGCTGGTCATAGTGGTGTCTGACAATGGAGACCCTTCCCTGTCTGCCACTGTGTCTATTGATGTTGTGGTGGTTGAAAGTACAGGTGACATGCAGACTACTTTCAGACAGCTACCAGTAAAGGAGGAGAGTTTCTCAGATCTAAACCTGTATCTGCTCATCTCCATAGCCTCAGTATCAGTGATATTTCTACTGAGCCTCATCAGTTTAATAGCGGTAAAGTGTAACAAGACAGACGGAAGTTTCAGCAGGTACAGCGCCCCAATGATAACCACCCACCCTGACGGGAGCTGGTCTTACTCCAAATCTACTCAGCAGTATGACGTGTGTTTTAGCTCAGACACTATGAAGAGTGACGTGGTGGTTTTCCCCACGTCGTTTCCACCTGGTGACGGGGAGCTGATCAGTATCAATGGAGGAGACACTTTCAGTAGGACTCAAACTCTGCCCACCTGCGATAAGATTTCTTACTCCGTCTTAGAGGAGGTGAACAAGGGAACCGCTGTTGGAAATATAGCTAAAGATCTCAATCTTAATATTCAGGAATTGGAGTCTCGAATGTTTCAGGTTGTATCTGAATCGAGCAAGAAGTATTTTGATGTGAATCTGAAGTCCGGTGTTCTGTTCGTTAATGAGAAAATCGACCGAGAGGAGATTTGTGGGACCAGTGAGAAATGCTCTCTGAGTATAGAGGCAATTGCGCACAATCCCATGAGCATCTTTCGTGTTGAAATAACTATAATCGATATAAATGACAACGTGCCTTCTTTCTCTGTTAACTATTTAACTTTAAATTTAACGGAAAACATAGTTACAGGAGAGCGATTTCTACTGCCTGTGGCTAAGGACACGGATGTGGGCAGTAACTCAGTGAAAGCCTACAAGCTAAGTCCAAATGAACACTTCTCTCTGGATGTGCAGGGCGGAGAGCAGAGTGTGTCCGCTGAGTTAGTGCTAAATAAACCTTTAGACCGAGAGAAACAGGCTGTGATTCAGCTCGTACTCACTGCTGTAGACGGAGGGAAACCTCCACGATCCGGGGAAATATCAGTGATAGGTGAACTTGATTATGAGGCAAATGTTGGCATTGAGTTGCACGTGCAGGCGGCTGATCAAGGACAATATCCTAAAACCACCCATTGCAAAGTTTTAGTAGAAGTTATCGACATGAATGACAATGCGCCACAGATATCCGTGACGTCACTTATAAGCACAGTTAAAGAGAATTCAGTGTCGGGTACTGCGGTTGCATTGATAAGACTCTTTGATAAAGATGGCGGTAAAAATGGAGTTGTGAACGGCCACATCAGCGGAACAGTCCCGTTTAAACTGCAGTCGTCTTATAAAAACCAGTACTCTCTGGTAGTGGACGGACCTTTAGATAGAGAGCGTCACCCCAAGTACAACATCACCATCACAGCCGTAGATGAGGGAACCCCCCCTCTCTCTAGCACCAGTGTTGTTACTGTGCACATTTCTGATATGAACGACAACCCACCTCGCTTCCCAGCGCCCATTGTTAACGTGTATATAAAAGAAAATAGTCCCGTTGGAGACATGGTAGTTAGGGTGCATGCGCATGATACTGATGAAAATAACAACGCGCGTGTCTCATATTCTCTGAAAAGCACTTCATTGCTCATCAACGTTAATGATTTGACGGGTGAAATATCCACTCTGCAGTCGTTTAACTACGAAGAAATTAAACAATTCCAGTTCCAAGTTCAGGCCACAGACGGCGGTGTTCCTCCTCTGAGCAGCAACGTGACTGTAAACGTTTTTATCCTGGATGAGAATGACAACACTCCTGTTATTCTCCCGCCCTATTCTGACCAAGGCTCTGTCAACTCTGAGAACATTCCATACTCTGCTGAAGCGGGATACTTTGTGGCCAAGATCAGGGCTGTAGACGCAGACTCTGGTTACAATGCGCTGCTCTCTTATCACATCGCTGAACCAAAGGGGCCGAATCTGTTCAGAATTGGAAGCAGCAATGGAGAGATCAGGACTAAGAGACGCATGAGTGACAATGACTTAAAAACTCACCCGCTGGTCATAGTGGTGTCTGACAATGGAGACCCTTCCCTGTCTGCCACTGTGTCTATTGATGTTGTGGTGGTTGAAAGTACAGGTGACATTCAGACAACTTTCAGACAGCTACCAGTGAAGGAGGAGAGTTTCTCAGATCTAAACCTGTATCTGCTCATCTCCATAGCCTCAGTATCAGTGATATTTCTACTGAGCCTCATCAGTTTAATAGCGGTAAAGTGCCACAAGACAGACGGCAGTTTCAGCAGGTACAGCGCCCCAATGATAACCACCCACCCGGACGGGAGCTGGTCTTACTCCAAATCTACTCAGCAGTATGACGTGTGTTTTAGCTCAGACACAATGAAGAGTGACGTGGTAGTTTTCCCTACGTCGTTTCCACCTGGTGACGGGGAGCTGATCAGTATCAATGGAGGAGACACTCTCAGTAGGACTCAAACTCTGCCCACCTGCGAGAAGATCGTCTATTCCGTCTCAGAGGAGGTGAACAAGAGAACCGTAGTTGGAAATATCGCTAAAGATCTAAATCTTAATGTTCAGCAACTGGAGTCTCGTATGTTTCAGGTTGTATCTGAATCGAGCAAGAAATATTTTGATGTCAATCTGAAGTCCGGTGTTTTGTTCGTGAATGAAAGAATCGACCGAGAGGATATTTGCGGGACCAATAAAGATAGCGGTAAAAACGGAGTTTTGAACGGCCACATCAGCGGAACTGTTCCGTTTAAACTGCAGTCGTCTTATAAAAACCAGTACTCTCTGGTCGTGGACGGACCTTTAGATAGAGAGCGTCATCCCCAGTACAACATCACCATCACAGCCGTAGATGAGGGAACCCCCCCTCTCTCTAGCACCAGTGTTGTTACTGTACACATTTCTGATGTGAACGACAACCCACCCCGCTTCCCAGAGCCCATTGTCAACGTGTATTTAAAAGAAAATAGTCCCGTTGGAGACCTGGTAGTTTGTGTGCACGCCCATGATACTGATGAAAACGACAACGCGCGTGTCTCATATTCTCTGAAAAGCTCTTCATCGGTTATCAACATTAATGACGTAACTGGCGAAATACACAGTCTGAAGTCGTTTAACTACGAGGAAATGAAACGATTCCAGTTTCAAGTTCAGGCCACAGACGGTGGTGTTCCTCCTCTGAGCAGCAACGTGACTGTAAACGTCTTTATCCTGGATGAGAACGACAACACTCCTGTTATTCTCCCGCCCTATTCTGACCAAGGCTCTGTCAACTCTGAGAACATTCCCTACTCTGCTGAAGCGGGATACTTTGTGGCCAAGATCAGGGCTGTAGATGCAGACTCTGGTTACAATGCGCTGCTCTCTTATCACATCTCTGAACCAAAGGGGCCGAATCTGTTCAGAATTGGAAGCAGCAATGGAGAGATCAGGACTAAGAGACGCATGAGTGACAATGACTTAAAAACTCACCCGCTGGTCATAGTGGTGTCTGACAATGGAGACCCTTCCCTGTCTGCCACTGTGTCTATTGATGTTGTGGTGGTTGAAAGTACAGGTGACATTCAGACAACTTTCAGACAGCTACCAGTGAAGGAGGAGAGTTTCTCAGATCTAAACCTGTATCTGCTCATCTCCATAGCCTCAGTATCAGTGATATTTCTACTGAGCCTCATCAGTTTAATAGCGGTAAAGTGCCACAAGACAGACGGCAGTTTCAGCAGGTACAGCGCCCCAATGATAACCACCCACCCTGACGGGAGCTGGTCTTACTCCAAATCTACTCAGCAGTATGACGTGTGTTTTAGCTCAGACACAATGAAGAGTGACGTGGTAGTTTTCCCTACGTCGTTTCCACCTGGTGACGGGGAGCTGATCAATATCAATGGAGGAGACACTTTCAGTAGGACTCAAACTCTGCCCACCTGTGAAAAGTGCATGAAGTTCGTGTTCAGCACCACTGTGCTGAACAGCGACATCGCAAAGCTGGTAGCGTACCCCCCTCTCTGA
>JADPVJ010013747.1:0-14772 GCA_018346875.1 Hypomesus nipponensis
ATGTCATCAGACGAGTCCAGAGATGTCCCTGTGGAGAGGGGGGCTATCCCCCTGGACATAGACAACGTTCACATGCTTCTACAGGGTATCAGCAGCTTGGAAGTGGGCTGTGGCTGGTGTTGTCTGGACAGGCTTCTCCTCCATGTGTTCGCTTTTGGCTGGGAGGAGCTGCAGTGCAGCTCTATTCACCTGCCCCCTGAAGGGATACTGGAGAGGGTGTCCGTCGTACACGTGAGGGCTTTTCGAAGTGTGCTGGGAGACGATGGAGACTCCCTCCTCACAGCGGCTGAGCTGACGAACTTTGTAGAGATTTACAGCCATGAGTGGCCGCATGCTGTGCTAGCAATCTGGGCCTGTGTACTGTCCTTTGAGCAAGAGCAAATTCAGAAGCGAACCTTCACCAACTGGATCAATGCTCAGCTATCAAAGAACCGTGAGAAGGGCAGAGGCATCTTTCAGCACAGGAGCAACATTGAAACAGCCCTGTCCTTTCTGAAGAAGAAGTCGATCAAGCTAGTCAACATTAACATTCCTGACATCATCGATGGTAGACCGTCCATCATTTTGGGCTTGATATGGACTATCATTTTACAGTATCATATTGAGGAGCTGGCTAGCAGCTTGTCCTTCAGCTCCCGTCAGTCCTCTCTGGAGTCTCTGGCCAGCTTGGACTCTCGCTCCACCCTCTCCAGCCTCTCCACCCGCTCCACCTCCAGCAGCCCTGTGCCCCCTAAGGGTTCCCCTTTACACAACCGCTTCAGGGTCTCTGCCAAGAAAGCCCTGCTCCTCTGGGTCCGGGAACAGTGTCACAAGGCTGGTTGTACCCTGAATGTAAAAGACTTCAAGGCCAGCTGGAAGAGCGGTGTTGTCTTCCTGGCCATCCTGTACGCCCTGAGACCAGACCTGGTGGACCTGTCCAAGGCCAGAACCAGAACCAACAAGCAGAACCTGGAGGAGGCCTTCCGCACGGCTGAGCGAGAGCTGCGCATCCCCAGACTGCTGGAGCCTGATGATGTTGATGTCCGGGACCCTGATGAGAAGTCCATCATGACCTACGTGGCCCAGTTCCTGCAGTACTCCAGAGACATGCCAACGCCCGAGGACGACATGCAGATGCAATATCTGACTCCTCCTAAAAGTCTGTCACCTGTCAACCTGCCCACGCACTTCACTCCTGCCATCTCTGCCTCTCCTCTTCGCCAGGTGTTCCAGACGTTTGTGGTGTCGTTTAACGAGCAGCGTCGCCCCGTGATGCCCCTGCTCACGGCAATGAGACGCACCCCCCAGCTGAGCGAGGAGCAGCGGTCCCTCCGGGGGGCCTGGGACGCCCTCGCTGAAAAGCTGCGAGAGTTCAAGACAGAGCTGGACCTGAGCCTGCCGGCGTCGCTGTCCTCGGTGGGCCGCTGGCTGCTGAGGGCTGAGGGGGCGTTGGCGGAGGAGGAGGGAGACCCCCAGGACCACGCCCGCGCCGCTCAGGAGGCCAGGGAGAAGATTGAGCTGCTCAAGGCTTGCCTCGATGAAATGCCACAGCAACTGAAGACCTTTCAGAAGTTCCAGAACTCGGACGAATACGGAGCCATGGTGGTTCCTTCAGACAAACTAGAGGAGATGAAGAGAAGGTTCACTAGTGTGAGAGTGACTGCTAAGTACCATGGGATCAAGCTGGAGTACCAAGAGCAACGTCACACAGTGCTGGACCTACTGGGCCAGATCAACACCAAGCTGCGCACCTGGAAGAGACACTACATATCCCAGGAGGCAGTGCGGGTTCTTCTGCAGGAATGGCATGAGTTAGTAGACAAGCAAGAACTACCTTCTCTGCTGGAGGGGGCTCTCCTGAAACTGAAGCTGGTTTCCAGCAAATACAACGGCAAGTCTGCCCTGGCTTCCGACTCCAGAGTTGTGGAGCGGCAGGTGAAGGATATGGAGGAGGAGAGCGCTGCGTCGCTCGAGGCGGTGTTGGCAGTGAAGAGCACGATGGGGCGAGTCCTGTCGGCCTGGGACTCCTACTCTGACTCTTACAGCTCCCTGCAGGCCTGGCTGGAGCAGGGCTCATCCACCCATGGCCCCGCCCCAGAAGTATCTTCTGAGAGCATGGCAGAGTGGAGATCCCGCCACGCCCACCTAAACGAGGTGGGTAACTTCCTGGTTGAGCTGACGGACCCCCAGACCAGCAGGACCCTGGGGGAGGAGCTACGCAGGCTGAACACGCACTGGGCTGACTTTGTGACCAGAACCACATACGTAAGTGACGTCCTGTTTCGCTCGAGACACATCAGACCAGCCGCTGAGCCCAGTGTTAGACCAGACACCAGGCCACAGAACCCCCAGATTCTGATCCGAGAGGCAAATCAGATCATCAACGAGTCTGTCGAAGCCATGTCCGGCCCCCTGCGGATCTACATGAAGAAACTACAGTTTACGATGAGGAAGATAAAGGAGGTGGATGTGGAGGCCCTCTCTCCCAGCCCAGATTGCTCGGCTGAGACGGTGAGGAAGGTGAAGATGGCGCTACCTGAGATGTTGATCTCCCGAGGGCTGCAGCTGGAGGGCCAGGTGGTGACAGAAGAACAGGACCTCCAGGTGCTGGTGCTGATGGGGCAGAAGAACTCGCCCCTCCGCTACCTCATGGCCTCCGCCATGCAGGACCGGGTCAGAAGCTCGGTGGCCCAGTCACAGGAGACTGTAGGCATGCTCAGCTCTCTGGGCTCCAGGAGAGACAGAAGCCCGCCCAGAGACCAGCCTCCACCCAAGAAGTATGCCCAGACAGAGGAGGGTGCGGAGGCACAGACACTCTCGTCTTTCCATCCCATGACTCCTGACCCATCAGCCTGTCAGCCAGATGCGCAGAGACAGGCCCAGCCAGTGCCACAGATAGTAGTACAGGAATACAGGGAGGAGACTAGCCCTCCACCTCTGTTGTACAGCTATTCTCAGGCTGTGACCCAGTCGATGGGCCGCCCACAATCACCTCCAGAGGGCCAGGTTCAGACCACACAGACCCAGCTCCAGACCCAGACCCAGGCCCACACCCAGGCCCAGGCCCAGACCCAGACCCAGACCCAGACCCAGACCCAGACCCAGACCCAGACCCAGACCCAAACCCAGCAACTGATACAGCAGCAGGTCTCTGAACAACAGGTACTCTCCCAGAGACAGCAGCATCCTGCCCAGTCTCAGGCGCAAGGCCAGGGCCCAGGCGAGCCTACGTGCCAAGCTCCCACCTATTTATCAACACCAGACCAGAAACGCGCTTTATCCCAGTCGCCTCAACCGACACGGCCTCTGACGCCCCAGGAGCTGCAGGTTAGGAAGGCACAGGCCAGCAAGAACCGACCCTGGCTGCAGAAGAAGACTCAGGACCAGGACCAGTCTCCAGGCCAGACCCAGGCTCCTGCACGGGCCCAAATCCAAACAGAGAAACAGGTGCCTGTCCAGGTGGTCCCACAGCACACAGGAACCCCCAAACCTGCTGTTCAGGCACAAGCCATGACTGTTACACCTTCACAGCCACAGCCCATAGCCCACATCCAGTCTCCCAGCCAAGCCCAACCCATGGCCAAGAGCCTGCCTCAACCGCTATCCACAGCTCAAGGTCAACATCAAATGAAGGTACAGGAACCATCCTCGGCTCAACCTCAGCCTTCCAGCCAGGCCCAGATGCAGGGCGGGCCTCAGGACAGGATGGTCCAGGGTCTGCAGCAGACCTATGCCCAGGCCCAGATCCAGAGGCAGATGCCGGTCCAGCACCAGGCCCAAGCCCAGGCCCAGGCCTCTCTGGTTCTTCCTCAGTCTCCACCAGAGTCTCCAGAACTGCGCCTCAAGCCCCCCTCCCTAGCCCAGGCCCCCCCCCAGGCCTACACCGAGGCCTACCTCAAGGCCCAGGCCCTGGTCAGGAACCAGTTTGAGGAGGCCAAGCACTGCCTGCAGGAACACATCCTGGAGGCCATCAACGTGTTCAAGGACAAGCACGTCTCTCTCGAGCAAGCTTCCGTCAAAGAGGAGACCCTGCGCACGCTGGACCCTGAGCTGCTGGAGGAGTTCCTGCGGGCGGCCGAGGGCATGGAGGCCTTCTGCACCCTGCCCCAGCTCCGAGACATGGAGTTCTTCACCAAGTCAGTCAGGACACAGTGGGAGGCGTGCTTCTCTGCTGAGGGCAGCCTGGCCCAGGCTGGCCTGCACTTGGAGGCCCTGAAGGAGCTGTGTGACACCCTGAGCCCCGAGGACGCCCACCTGCTGGCCCAGGCTCAGCTCAGGGAGTGTGAGAAGAGGCTGGCTGCCATCCAGCGCCAGTTCAGCGGGGATAGGGACACTCCTGACTCTGGGAACTCTGCTGACATCAGTCAAGACTTGACACAACTGAAGGAATCTCCCATGAAGACTGACAAACCACAAAGCTCTGAGGAATCAAAGATTTTCGTGAAGACAAGTTCTTTTGAAAAGAAGGAGATGGAGAAGCAAACAGCTGCTGTGAAAGAGGACGATCCAGCCAAGAAGGAGGCTTTGGAAAGATATGAGACGTCCAAGAAGGCTTTGCAGGTCCAACTGTCCAAGAATGAACTGAGCATCCAGAAAGATCCCCCGTCTGACTTGGTCTCTCTCAAAGACCTGCACACACAACTTCAGGAAATACAGGCCTTGCGATGCGAAACCGAGTCCCTGTGGACCGAGTACGGGAACCAGCTCTCCCAGCTCAGACGGCATGGGGGTGTGGATCAGGAGAGGGCGGAGGTGCAGGAGCTGTGGCGATGCCAGCAGGCCAGTCTGCAGAAGAGGGGCAGCTCTCTGGGGGCTGCCCTCAGGCAGATAGACTCCACCGAGAACCACATGGTGGACTTCTCTGAACGCCTGGACCGCTTCATCAGACAGCCCAAGGACATCAGCGCGTTCACGCTGGCCAACACCAACATCCTGACTGACATCCGGGATCTGGATGAGAGCATTCAGAGTGAACTGGACCAGCTGTCCAAGTTAGACTCCGAGCCCAACGAACTGGACCCGAGAGATCGCTCTCCTCTGATCCGGGAGGTGGAGACCCACAAGACCAGCCTGGACCAGCTCAGACAGCAGGTCCGCAAGAGCGAGGCCGCCGCCCGGGCCCTGGACCGCTTCCTCATGTCCCTGCGCACAGTGGAGCAGGACATCGTCGCGGTGCAGAGCGCCCCCTGCAGCAGCGCCGGGCTACTGCAGGAGTGCCGCTCCAAACTGGCTCTCAGCAGGCAGAGCGTGGCCAGCCTTGGGGACAAGGCCCCCCAGCTGGACCTGCTGCTGCAGGGGGCCAGGCTGTCTGTGACCAGAGACGGGGCCCCTGCCTCCTGCCTGGACATGGTGTCCTCCCTGGTGGTGAGGCTGGAGGAGGCTGGCGTCCGCCTGGCCTCCCAGCAGCAGGCGGTGCTGAGGGAGCAGGAGAGCCGGTCCCTGGGCCTGAGGAGGAGGGCTCTGCTGGGGGAGCTGAGGAAGGTGCAGGAGGTGGCTGAGAGGCAGGGGCTGAAGGAGCCCACCATGCCCGCCGTGCAGCAGAGGCTACGGGCCCTGGCCGACCTGGAGGGGCAGCTGCAGGCCCAGCGCCCGGAGCTGCAGAGCGTCAGGGAGGCCCAGGGGAGGCCGGAGGCTGGGGAGAACCCCCTGCAGGAGCTGGAGACCCAACGAGAACAGTGCAGCATCCTGATGGAACTGCTGAAGAAGTTCCAGAGTTGCCGTAGTTACCTCAGTAACACCATGCAGAGGGCAGAGCAGACGATCTGTGAACAGGCCTCCTACATGGGCAGAGACAACCTTCAGAGGCTCATAGCAAAGGTCTGTGGCATCAAGGAGGATCTGAGTGGTCTGGGAGCAGGCATGGAGGAGATGAGAGGGGTGTGCAGACAGCTGCAGTCTCACCTGAAGAAGATCCCTGACTGCAGCGAGGTTCCCTTTGAGGCCGAGGCTGACGCTCTGGTGGACCGCTGGCTGGATGTGACGGAGAAGACGGACTCCCACGCGGACAACCTGCAGGTGGGGCTGGAGCTGTGGGACAAGCAGCTGGGGCTGGGCGCCGAAGTGGACGGCTGGGCCGGAGCCAAGCTGGCCCTGTTCGCAGAAAGCCACCCCTTCCACAGCGAAGAACAAGTTCTAGCCATGAGGGTGAGTCACAGGATTTATCGCGGCCCGTCGTTACAGGCAAGGACTACGACCCGCCGCGTGCTTACCGTGACCTTTGTACACGTGTCGTCCCAGGATGAGATCAACGTGTACGAGGAGAACATCGAGCGCTTCCGCAGGAAGTCCCTGGAGATCCAGGAGCTGCTTCAGAGCCAGGAGGCCCCGCTGGAGCTGCAGGTGAGGACGGAGGCGGCCACGCCCCACCTGACGGACACGGCTCAACAATCACACGTGACCTTCACCGCTAAGCACCGCCCTTCATCTGAACCCCCTCCCCCCCCCACCCCTCCCCACCAGGTGATGGAGACCCAGCTGAGGAAGAGGGTGGAGCAGGTGAAGGAGCTGTTCTCGGACAGCACCGACGTCTTCCAGGAGCTGGTTGCGGTGAAGAGACACCTGGCAGACAGGATGGCAGAGTGCCAGGCTGCCCTCCGCACCATCCAGGCCTCAGTCAGCACCATCCCTGCGTCCGACCCCCAGGCGCCCGCCCAGATACAGGTCCAGGAGGAGCTAGCTGCGTCCGTGCTAAAGGAGGTTAGCCTGGTGTCCAGCGTGGCTAGCCCCCAGGTGCTGCAGGCCCTGTCTACAGACTGCAGCCGGCTCAGAGAGGCTGTGGACTACACCAAGGACATGATTCACCTGAAGAGGGAGGAGGGAGAGAAGGGCCTTCTCAAGCTCATCAACGACGAGAGCCAGTCCTTTGAAGAGTGGTTCCAGGACCTGCAGTTGTCAGTCAACGAGTGCTTTGAGAACCCAGAGCACAGACAGGATATGGAGGCATCCTTGCAAAGGCTCAAAGGGTTCCTGTCCTCCAAGGCGGGGGAGAACCGCCTGGGTGCGCTGCGGCAGCACGTGGAGCGTGGCCGTGGGCAGGTGCCCTCCCAGCAGCTGGCCCAGCTGACCTCCTGGCTGCAGGAGCAAGAGGAAGAGCTAGCGGCGCTCCGGGCCCACTGCCAGGGCAGATGGGACCAGCTGGACTCCACCCTCAGCACCCTCAACAGTCTTCAGGAGGAACACGTCCGATTCCGCGAGTGGCTTCAGGCTCGAGAACATCAGGCTGCCGACGGCGGATACCTCGACCACCTTCTCAAAGACGTTCACGATCAAAGCGCCAGAGTGGAGGTCCTCAGCGACCTGCTGGCGTCCGTGCGGAGGCAAGGTCTGAGAGCCGACAACCTCCTGAAGGACAGCGACAACCTGCTGCAGCGCCACCGTAACCTGGAGGCCAAGCTGCAACACCAGGCCCAGGCTCTGGAGGCCCTGGAGGGGGAGTGTCAAGGGTTTCACATCCAGGCAAAGAGCACTGAAGCCTGGGTGAAAGACTTGCAGCAACGGCTCCTTTTCCAGGGCAGCGAGACCCATGTTGCAGAGAGGAAACGCATTACACAGGCTGAGAGACAGAACATTCTGGAAGGCCTGTTCGGAGCCTTTGAAACCCAGAAGGGCAGCTGTAGGGTCTGGGTCAGACAAAGACAACAGCAGCTCCACTCACAGACCAAGACTGAAGACAGTCTGCACATGGCACAGGTCAGTCTATTACTGGAGGATTATTCACGTTGGGCTGATGTCCTGGAGAAGGACCACAAAGCGTTCAAAACCCAGAAGAACGACGCTCACAGCTGGGTCAGAGCCTGGAAACAGCACCTTGAGTCTCTGACTGGTCAAGCCAAGACTGAGGGGAAGATGAACTCAGCACAGAGTCAGGCTGAGGTCCAAGAAGCCCTGGAGAAGGAGGTGAAAGGCTTCAAAGCCTACGAGGAAAGCACCCGGGTCTGGGTGAGAAACCTACAGCATCGCCTGGTCTCTCTGGGCAGCCTCAAGAACACTCAGGACAAACTGAAGACAGCCCAGAGTCAGGCTGAGGTCCTGAGCTTTCTGTTCAATGAGCTGCAGGCCTTCCAGGCCCTGGATGAAAGCATCAGGACCTGGCTCAAAGAACCCCATCTCTGCACATCATCCCTGGGCACTGGGACCCAGGGCAGCCTGGCTCAGCTGGAGGACAGGCTGAACAAAGCACAGGGTGTCGTGGAGAGTCTGATCTCCTCTCAGCATCAGCGGGAGAAGACCCAGTCCCGTCTGGCAGACCTCCGGCTGCAGACTACCCAGCTCTCCCGTCTCTTCCCCTGGCCAGGCCTGGGTGACCGCAGGCAGGCCGTGGAGCAGGCCCAGAGCCTGCTGTATCAGACCAGCACCCTGGCCCCGGGCCTCTCAGCCCTTCGCACCCGGGCCATGGACATGTTCCAGCTCACCCAGGACCACTACTGGACCGAGCTGTCCTGGGCTGAGATGGAGGAATGCATCCCTGCTCTGCTCAAAGACCTGACAGAGGGGATCCAGGCTGAGAGGCTGTGCACCCAGCTGGTGGAGCAGCATGGGGCTGCACAGGACTGGCTGAGGGACCAGGTCAAGGGGCTGGGCCCCCTGCCCGCTGACAGGCCGGATCTTCAGTGCGCCATCAACACCCTCAAGGCCCTGCTCCAGACAGTGGACAGGGAGGAGAGGGATATGAGGGAGCTGGACCAGGTCAGAGACACCCTGCTGAGTCACTGCACCCCCGGGGGTCGGGACGCTCTGACCCTGGAGGTCAGCCACCTCCACGAGCTACGCACCTCCTCGGAGAGGGAGGCAAGGGAGCGCCTGGCCGTCCTGGAGGCCAGGCTGGGGGAGCTGGAGGGCCAGCAGGCCAAGAGGGCCCAGGGTCTGAGGGAAAGGGCCGCCGCTCTGCTCTGGGAGCTGCGATCTCTGGATCAGGCGCTCAGCTACAGCGAGCCGAGCCCCAACGTAGCTCAGCTGCAGCAGCACTGGCACAGCCTTAAGAACTGTGAGAGGTTACTGGAAGGGTTGGGGGTAAAGGTTCACGACCTATGCCAGACTGTCCGGTCTGCTTCGACTGAAGAGGATGTTCCTGTGGATGTTCTCTCCTCAGTAAACTCTCTGAGCCAGCAGCATGACGGTTTGAGGACCAGTCTGGGTGAGAGGAAGGAGGCGTGTGGGCAGAATACAGCCCAGTGCCTGGCAGACAGTCTCCTCATCCTGCAGCGTTGGACCCACACTCCTCCAGCACTCTCAGCCTCCTCGCTCCAGGCTGCGTTAGAGGAGGGTGCTCAGCTACAGCACAGCCTGCAGGGGGCGCTAGCTCACCGGCTGTTCCTGGTTGACTGCCTCAAACCAGATCAAGCAGAGAAGCTGGAGAGAGACAGTTTACAATCTCTTGATGATGCGAAGAAGCACAGTGCTTCTCTCACCCAGTGTCTGAAGAATCTCAATAAGAGAAGTCAACAGAAAGTCTCAGTGTCTGAGTTGGCTGCTGTCAGTGATGTTAAGTCAGAGGACAAAAAGGTTCCAGAAGGTTCCTCGCCTCAGATGCCTGTAAGCCCAGCTAAGAGCCAGCAGGTTCAAGTCCAGGACAGTCAGCGAGCTAAAGACCCACCGAGTCGTCCTGTCATTGAGAAGTCTGTACCGGTCAAACAGGAACACTCCTCTAGAAAAGACCCCACTCGGTCTGAGGCAAGGTGTCCAGATTCTGTGATGTCGGTGGCTACTACACAGGTGACAAAGGCTCTTCCTGTGGAGCCTAAACCGATCATGAAGGTGGCGATGGTCATTCTCGACACAGACACTCAGCAGATACAAGATCCACTCTCCAAGAGCCTTGAGACTGTTGTTCATCCTGTTGCCAAGGAGACTGTTGTTCATCCTGTTGTCAAGGTCGGTGCTGATACCATGGCTCCTGTCCAGCGAGGAGACATCACTTCACCGACTGATCAGAAAGGGCAAGGCTATCCTTCGACACGCTCTCAGGGTATTGACGAACAACGCTACCCAGACGTCTCATTCATGAAACAATCGGACAGATTGCAGCTTCCTGAGAAGAAAGTGGCCGCTGTCATTCTGGACACATCTTCAGTGTTTGTGCAGATGCCTGGACAGTGGCCCATAACCAGCCCTGAAACTGCACGAATCATATCCTCCGGAGGAGCTGTAGGTTTTGATACCACACTCACTCAGTCAATTGGTCAAATTACAGCTGTTACTCAGCCTCCCCTATGTCTGGAGTCTGAGTCCCTCAGCACAGCCAATCAGACTCCAAAACAGACAGAGTCACCTGTCAGAGAGTCGCCAGAGAAACCCAAGAAGCATCCAGAACCAGGCCTTCCCCACCCAGCGGACAAGACCCTCGCCTCAGACGCACATTCCCAAGACTCTGTGACCCAACCTACGAAGGTCAAGGCAGATTACATCGAGGGGCTGTTGAAAGACAGCAAACCCGAGGCTCCCATGCGGTACCTGGTGTTGGAGATGCCTGTGGAGGTGGCTCGTGCCCAGAAAGAACCTGCTGTCAATGTTGGTAGAAGTCAACATGAGAAAAAAGCTGTTACAAGTCAACCTAGTCAAACAAAGACCCCTGAGGTAGCACAGCCAGTCAGACCAGACAGAGAATGGACTGAGATCGACTTATCTCAGTCAGACGTGTGTAAATCCACACAGCAGCCAGAACCCTCTAAAAGAAAAACAAAATTATCTAAAACTACAGAAGAACCTTCTGAATCCACACCTGAACCCTCTAAAACCACACCTGAACCCTCTAAAACCACACCTGAACCCTCTAAAACCACACCTGAACCCTCTAAAAGAAAGACAAAACTCTCTAAACCTACAACCACGCTGGAACCCTCTAAAACTTCTAAAACTACAGTTGAATATTCTGAAACAACACCAGAACCCTCTAGAACCTCATCAGAACCCTCTAAAGCCACACCTGCACAACTCTCTAAATCCACACCAGAACCCTTTAGAACTATGCCAGAAACCTCTAGAACCACGCCAGAATCCTCTATAACTACACCTGAACCCTCTAAAAGAAAGACAAAACTTTCTAAACCTACAGCAGATCCTTCTAAGTCCACACCAGAACCCTTAATAACCACGCCAGAACCCTCTAAAGCCACACCTGCACAACCCTCTAAATCCACACCAGAACCCTTTAGAACCATGCCAGACCCCTTTAGAACCATGCCAGAATCATCTGTAACTACACCTGAACCCTCTAAAAGAAAGACAAAACTTTCTAAACCTACAGCAGATCCTTTTAAGTCCACAACAGACTCATCCGTAACCACACCAGAACCCTCTAAAGCCACACCTGCACAGCCCTCTAAATCTACACCAGAACCCTTTAGAACCACACCAGAACCTTCTATAACCACGCCAGAATCCTCTGTAACTACACCTGAAATCTCTAAAAGAAAGTCAAAACTCTCTAAACCCACACCTGAACCATCTAAAACTACACCAGAACCCACTGAAACAATATCAGAATCCTATAAAACCACAACTGAACCCTCTAAAACTAAGCCAGAACCACCAAAAAGAAAGTCAAAGCAGTCCAAAACGAAAGACAGTAAAGCTGTTGAGGAAAAGGACAAAGAAACTCTGGAAGAGGACGCCAAAGAAAGAAAAACCGAAGTGGACCAACGTGAGGCGCCAGAGAGCTCGATGACACCACCTGAGAAAGTGGAACAGGTCTCTCGAGGCCACGAGGAAGCTACTTCGCAAACGAACAGACAACAAACGACAACAGCCCAGAGCGGGAGAGGAGCGGCGAGTGGAGAAACACGGCCGAGTGGAGACGATAGGGACCAGTCAGACAGACGGCGTGAAAGACCTTCGGACAGCAAGGAGCCGTCTGAAGCCGTAGTTCAACAAGAGGGGACAGCTGCTCAGAGAGAGGACAGACCGGGCCACGGTCGAGGCCAGTCAGAAGAGAGGGTGGTCCCATCGGACACACAGCGGACAGGTGCGGAGGAGCAGGAGATGAGGGGTTTCACCGCAAACAGACAGCCAGGGGAGGAGCCACGCCCCGCTGCCATGGCAACAGCCACTGACGAGGTGAACGTGGAGAATGTTGACTTGCCTCGGAACGCCTTTAAAGATGATTTAGCAACGCTGTTTTTGTCTGGTGAACAACAGCAACAGATCCGGAGCTCTGAGAAGCCTGCTGCCCTTGGTGAGGTCGTCTGTGATGTTGAGATCAAAGAGATGCCAGCACCAGCTGTTTCACAAGGACCCAGCATGGAGGACATCTACTCTGACATCCAGACACTCACCCAGACCGGACCCAACATGGTGCTGATTGAGGGTAAACGCCGTGAGTCCGTAGCAGGGGTTCTGGACACATCTATCAGAAACCTGGAGGCCCAGCTGGGCCGACTGCTGGTCAGGGTTCTGGGCTGCAGAAGTCGGCCTGCTGGCCTCGACCCTGCTGCCCTGTCCAGGCAGGTAGAGGAGGCTGAGGAGTGTAAACAAGCCGCACAGGCCCAGGTGGAGCTCCTCTCCCAGTCGAGCAGATCCGAGGCCGAGGACCCTGATGCGTTGGAGCTGGTAGAGGGCCAGTGGAGCGCTGCAGTCTGGGATGCCTCCACTACCCTCCAGAGTAAAGAGGCTCAGCTGCAGCTGGTGAGCGAATGCGTCAGACAGACCCAGGCAGCCAAGGCCACGTTGAGGAGGCTTGCAGAAGAGCTCGAGGCGCTCAAAACATCTCCGGTGGAGAGCAGCTTGGTGGAGGCCGAGGAGCTGGACTCGTTCGTACGCCGTATGGAGGAAGAGAGGACTGTCCTGGGGGATCTGCTTCGGAGCCACACCAAGCTGGTCGCCCACCTGAGCCAGGCGGAGAAGTCCGCGGCCCAGACCCGCTACAGAGCCCTGCAGCGAGAATGGAGAGCCCTGGAAAGAGCTGCAGAGAAGACCATACACCACGTCAACGCCCATGCCAGAGAGAGCAGCAGGCTCCTCTCAGACATTTCTAGCCTTCGTGAGAACCTGGAAAGCCTGGGAAAGATTTTGAGCCCAGTCGGGTCTCCTCTGGTGGGCCAGAGGCAGGGCCAGCGGGTCCAGGAGCTGATGGTGGTGGGTGCGGAGCTGACTGCTGCCCGACAGAGACACCAGCACCTGCAGAAGGGCTTCGAGTCTCTGTCCCACGCGTCCCGGTGGGAGAAAGAGATGAACGAGATAAACCAGGGTCTCCATCAGGTGAAGGAACTGATGGACCGCATGGGGGAGCAGGCGTCTTCGCAGTCCCCCACCAGCAGCAACCCAACCATGATGAAGATCATTAAGGTGATGATGGATGCCTTTGACTGGGCCAAGCAGACAGAGACTGACATCGAGTGCAGGAGAAGGAGGGTGGCTCTGTTACCGGAAGAGGTCCACAGGCAGATCAAGGAGCTGAAGAAGCTGCAGTCGGAGATGACAGCCAAGCAGGTCCAGCTGCAGGCCCTGGTGGAGGAGGTGATGGAGCTGATCCCTCAGCTGGATGACGGTGATGAGGTCCCCACGGTGAACTCCTCACTGAAATCCCTGGAGAAGCTCTCCAAGTCCACCTCCGAGAAGCTGACCAGGGCCGTGAGGGAGATGGAGTCCGGCTTGCAAACCCGAGAGATGATGTCAGAGCAGATGGCCGACGTGGACTCCTGGATCGTGGCTCATCTCCATCGAGCAGTCTCCAGGAGAGGAGAGGGCGAAGGTCAGACCGCTGCCTACCTGGAGCGCCACGCCCGGCAGATCCAGGACACCCTGGGAGAAGCTGAGAAGCAGGCTGCCGTCTCCGAAGCCCTCCTCATGACGAGTCGAGACATCTCCTCCGAGCTCAGCGTCTCCGAGAACTGCCTCCTCCGTGAGAGACTTGTCAACCTCCAGGAAGACGTAAGAGGCATCGTCAGCTTCGAGAGAGCCAACCACCAGGAGCTGGAGGAGCTTCTCAAGACCCAGGACTCGACCAAACAGAAGCTGAGCTCCGTGGAGAACAGTCTGACTCAGATGCTGGTGGATCTAAACCGACACAGGTTCCCTGTCACGAGGGAGTCCCTGGCCACTCTGGAGCCTTTCAGACACATGATCCTGGAGCACAAGAGCGAGGTGGACCGCCTTCAGCCCTGCATCCCCGAGGAGAAGAGAAAGGAGCTACAGTGCATCGTAGCTGAGCTGCTTGGTCAAATGAACGCCCTGGATGCGAAGGCCAAAGAGCACGAGCGGTACCTCAACTTCAGACAGCGTGTGGAGGACCTCAGGGAAAATGTGGAGGAGCAGGTCCAACAGGCCAAAGAAGAGAGTCGAGGGTTGGCGTGGAGGTTCAAGGCTTTCCAGGCCCTGCTCACCCAGATCCCTCTGATGAAGAACCTGTGTGAGGAGGCTGCAGACGAACTTCAGAACATCTCCCCAGACCTCTACCCGTCCCAACTGACCATGGAGCGCCAAAGACTAAAGCAGAACTTACAGAGCCTTAACACCTGGGAGATGACCGTCCACAGCAACCTCCAAATCATGGAGTGGAATCTGCTGCAAGGAATGCACTACCCCTCCGAGCTGAAATCCCTACAGGCTTTCCTCTTGGACACCCAGAGGGGGCTGCAGCAGACCTGGAGCCTGGAGCCCAGAGATGATGTCATGGACAAGGAGCTCTGCAAGACTGCGACTTTGAGAAAATTAGTGGAGGCGAGAATGCGAGAGTTGGACGTCCTTCACCAGAAGAAAGAATCCGGACAGAAGGCTGGATCCCAGGAGTATACTGAACTAGAGGAGATGAAGGACAACATCCTAAAGGAATGCGACTTACGAATGGCAAGTTTGATTTAG
>JADPVJ010013761.1:0-11331 GCA_018346875.1 Hypomesus nipponensis
CTGTATCCTGACTCCTCCTGGGCTCTGTGCTGTGGGACCTGGCAGCCGTCCAGCCCTGTCTGCCTCCTTCTCGGGCACATTCCCGTCCCCGGCACGCTCAAACTCCAGTCTGGGGAGAGCACATGCGGAGCCGGCCGCGGCCAGGGGATGGATGCTCCAGGGGGCTGTTGTTTGACAGATCGAGCCCCTCGTGATGGCGTGGAGATCACCCTGCAGGACGTTAATGACAACCCGCCTGTTTTCCCCAACGACATTCTGGACGTGACCATCGAGGAGAACATTGGGGATGGATTCAAGATAATGCAGTTAACAGCTACGGATGCAGATGAGGGTCCTAATGCCCTTGTGACATACACCATAATCAGCGGCGCCGATGACAGCTTCCGGATCGACCCCGAGTCAGGTGACCTGATCGCCACCAAGCGATTGGATCGGTCCATCGTGGCGGCCATCTTGGCCAGCGACTCGGACTCTGGGGTGAACGGAGAGATCACCTACTCCCTGGAGGAGGACGATGAAGACCAGACCTTCCTCCTTAACCCCGTCACGGGGGTCTTCAACGTGACAAGGCCTCTGGACTACGAATCCCAGCAGTACTACATCCTGACGGTGCGGGCCCAGGACGGGGGCGGGCTGGCCAGCACAGTCAGGGTCTACTTCAACATCCTGGACGTGAACGACAACCGGCCCGTGTTCAACAGCAGCGTGTACAGCTCGTCGGTCACCGAGAGCCTTCCTCCTGGCTCCAGTATCGTCACGGTGGGGGCTAGTGACGCCGACGATGGTCCTAATGCGGAGCTGTTCTACAGCATCGTGTCCGGTGACCCCCAGGGCCAGTTTGACATCACCAAGGCAGGCGTTCTGCAGACCAAGAAGACCCTGGACAGAGAGACCCAGTCCTTCTACAACCTGGTGGTGACCGTCCACGACATGGCCCCGGCCCCCCTGTCCCGCTTCACCAGCACGGCCCAGGTCTCCATCATCCTGCTGGACGTGAACGACTGCCCGCCCGCCTTCACCTCGCAGAAGATGACCTTCATCCAGGAGAACACACCGGTCGACACCGTGGTCTTCAAGGCCCAAGCCTCCGACTCGGACAGCGGCCCCAACAGCTACGTGGAGTACTCCCTCCGAGGTCGCCACGGGAACAAGTTCAGCATTGGCACCATCGATGGGGACGTGAGGCTGGTGGGGGAACTAGACCGAGAGGAGCACTCCAACTACACCTTGACGGTGGTGGCGACGGATAAAGGGGAACCCCCCCTGTCCTCCACCATGGAGGTCACCATGATGGTCCTGGACGTCAACGACAACACGCCCAGCTTCTCCCAGAACATCTACGACGTGGAGATCGAGGAGAACATGCTGACGGGCACCGACGTCCTCCAGGTGTTTGCCAGCGACGCCGACGAGGGGACCAATGGGCAGATCCGCTTCTCCGTTGGCGGAGGAAACTCCGGCAACTCGGATTTCAGGATCGACTCGGTGACCGGGGTGATCTCAGTGGCCCGGCAGCTGGACCGGGAGACGCGGGCGTCGTACTCGCTGGTGGTCCAGGCGGCCGACCGAGGGAGCAGCCCCAGGGTGGACCGAGCCACCGTCAACATCGTGCTGCTGGACGTCAACGACTGCTCGCCCGTGTTCGAGCTGTCGCCTTACTCTGTGAACGTCCAGGAGAACCTGGGAAGTCTTCCCAGAAACGTTCTACAGGTGGTGGCCAGAGACGACGACCAGGGAGCCAACGGCCAGCTGAGCTACATGCTGAGCGGGGGGAATGAGGAAGGCTCCTTCAGCCTCTCCTCCAGCGGCCAGCTCAGCCTCACCCACACCCTGGACCGGGAAGCCCGAGGGCGGTACACCCTCCTGGTCACGGCCACGGACTCAGGTTCTTCTCCCCTCAGCGGAACGGGCACGGTCACAGTCCTGGTGGATGACATCAACGACAACGTCCCCGTATTCACCTCGTCCTCCTTCCACACCAGCGTCCCCGAGGACGCCCCGACAGGCACCGACGTGCTGCTGGTGGACAGCGCCGACGCTGACGTGGGCCTCAACGGCGTCATAAGTTACAGCCTGACGGGAGGCAGTGGGCAGTTCTCCATCAACCCTGCCACGGGCCAGATCATCACCAGCTCGTCCCTGGACCGCGAGGCCAGAGCCAGCTACCAGCTCCTGGTGGTGGCCTCCGACGGAGGGCAGCCTCTGGGGCTGTCCAGCTCCGCCACCGTGTCGGTGGTCGTGGCCGACGTCAACGACAACCCTCCTCGCTTCCACCACCACCCTTACGTCACGCACATCCCGGCCTCCACCTCGGCAGGCTCCCTTGTGTTTGCCGTGACCGTGACGGACGAGGACGCGGGCTCCAACGCCCAGCTCCACTACTCCCTGACTGGCCGCAACGCCGAGCGCTTTAAGATCGACCCCGTCCGAGGCGCCATCACTGCCAATGAGAAGCTGCTGGGGAGTTCAGAGGTCACCCTCACCGTCAGGGTCAAAGACGGCGGGACCAACCCGAAAACGGACACCACCACCGTGACGGTTCGCTTCGTGACCGGGGGGGACTTCCCCGTCATCAAGATGAAGGCCGCGGCATTCACCTTCCCCGAGAACCAACACACCAACACCGTCGTCACCACGGTGACGGGGTCGTCCACCCGGGGCGGGTCGCTGTCCTACTACATCGCCAGCGGAAACCTGGATAACTCCTTTCAGATCGATCAGCTGACCGGGGAGCTGTCAATCAAGCGTTCCCTGGATTACGAGCACATTCAGAAGTACGTCCTGTGGATCGAGGCCAGGGACCAAGGCTTCCCCCCGTACTCCGCGTATGAGAAAGTGGAGATAACAGTGACCGATGTGAACGACAACCACCCGGTGTTCGACCGCGAGCCGTTCCACGCGGAGATCCTGGAGAACCTGTCTCCTCAGCGGGTTCTCCTGGTGACGGCCGTGGATCAGGACAGCGGCCCCAGCGGCCAGCTGGAGTACGCCATCGTCGACGGCAACAAGGAGAACAGCTTCAGCGTCAACCGGGCGACCGGTGAGATCCGGACTACCCGTCCCCTAGACCGGGAGAAGGTCGCTCAGTACGCCCTGAAGGTCAAAGCCACAGACCGGGGTTCCCCCCCCAAGACCACCACTGTGAAAGTCATCATCAACGTGCTGGACGTCAACGATAACGCGCCAAGGTTCTCCAAGATCTTCAGCGCCACCGTTCCAGAGAACGCTCCGGTGGGGTACACCGTTGCCAGGGTTACCACCACGGACGAAGACGCGGGAGCTAACGCCGTCAGCCACTACTCGATTTCCGACGCCAGTCTCCCCTTCCAGATCAACCCCAAAACAGGAGACATCACCATCAGCAGGTCATTGAATAGAGAAGACACAGATCATTACATCGCCAAAGTCTCCGCTCATGACTCTGGCTGGACAGTTAGCACTGATGTCACGATCTTCGTGACGGATGTAAACGATAATGCTCCTCGGTTCAGTCGGCCATCTTACTACCTGGACTACCCTGAGCTCACAGAGGTAGGGTCGCTGGTCACCCAAGTGTCGGCAACAGATCCGGACGAAGGCTTCAACGGCAAGATATTCTATTTCATCAGATCCCAGGCTGAATATTTCCGAATCAACTCGAGCTCTGGGGAAATCTTTGTCAAGCAGCAGCTCAAGTACCAAAACTCAACCGGTGCTGTAAGCATCAACATCAACCGCCACAGTTTCATTGTCACTGCATCAGACCGTGGGACTAGCCCCATGATGAGCGAGACCACGGTTATCGTAAACATCGTCGACAGCAATGACAATCCACCGAAATTTGAATCCTCCGTGTACTTTACCCCTGTCACCAAAAGTGTCAAGGTGGGCACCAAACTCATTCGGGTGGTTGCTCACGACGACAAAGACTTCGGACTGAACTCTGAAATAGAATATGTGATATCTGGAGGAAACAGCTCCAGCAAGTTCAAGCTGGATAAGCAGAGTGGATGGGTTACAGTAGCCTCCTCCCTCACCTCAGATATTAATAAAGTCTTCAGCATCGATGTCACAGCCCGAGACAAAGGGAACCCTCCCCTGTCGGCTAAAACCGCGGTGCGGGTGGCCGTGACTGAGGAGAACCACCACACACCAGAGTTCTCCCAAAGCCAAGTCACTGCCACCATTCCGGAAAGCCTTGCCGTCGGAACTGCCATCCGCACGCTGTCGGCCCGAGACAAAGACAAAGACATGAACGGTCTCATCACCTATAACATAACCTCAGGCAACGACATGGGGCAGTTTGCCGTCAACGGCAAAACGGGAGTTTTAACCCTGGCCCATACTCTGGACTTTGAGGAGAAGCAACGACACGACCTCCGAGTTTCCGCCACCGACGGAGGCTGGATCTCCAAGACCAGCTATGTCACTGTCACCATCCACGTCACGGACGTCAATGACAACCCGCCCGCGTTCCACCCGGATGAGTACTTCCCAGTCGTGCAGGAGAACGTGCCGAGTGGGACCACCGTGGTCAAAATGAACGCCACCGACCGAGACTCCGGGGCCAACGCCGTCATGGCTTACGTGATCCAGTCTTCCGACAGCGACCTCTTCGTCATCGATCCGAACACGGGCGTCATCACCACCCAGGGGTTCCTGGACTACGAAGCCAAGCAGGTCTACCACCTCACGGTAAAGGCCTTCAACGTCCCGGACGAGGAACGATGCAGCTTCGCTAATGTCAACATCAAACTAAAGGGAGCCAACGAGTATGTGCCCCGCTTCGTCTCCAAGCAGTACTACTTTGAAGTCTCTGAGGCCGCTCTGAGAGGTACGGTGGTAGGAGAGGTGTTTGCCAGCGACCGTGACCAAGGAGACGATGGGCTGGTTTACTATCTCATTTTTGGGAGGAGCAGAAAGAAGGGTTTCGGCATCAACAGGAAAACAGGCCAGATTTATGTGACAGGCCCCCTGGACCGTGAGAAGGAGGAAAAGATCTCGCTGAAAGTCCTGGCGAAGAATGCTGGAAGTATCCGTGGAGCGGATATCGACGAGGTGTTTGTGAACATCACCATCCTAGATGCTAACGATCCTCCTGTGTTTACCCAGGAGCTCTATGACGTCCAGGTCAGCGAGGGCCTTTCTGCCGGGGGTCTGGTCACCTTCGTCAGCGCGGAGGACTCGGACTCTGTCCCCAGCTGGAGCAGGTTCTCCTACTCCATAGCCAGCGATTCCGCAAAAAAGATTTTCACAATCAACCCTCAAACTGGCCAAGTGTCCATCGCCACAGAGTTGGACAGGGAAACCACACCTGTGTACAACCTGACTCTGCTGGCTGTGGACACAGGTTCCCCTGCTGCCACTGGCAGTGCCACTTTGATTGTGAGCTTGGAGGACATCAACGACAATGGTCCGACTCTCACGGCAGTGAACGCGGAGGTCATGGAGAACCAGCGAGCTGGAGTAACAGTCACAACTCTTTCGGCCACCGATCCAGATCTGCCACCCAACCAGGGTCCGTTCTCCTACAGCCTCCTCAACACGGGCTCGGCCACCAGCTACTTCAGTCTCAGCCACGCTGGGCTCCTGACCACCAGCAGGGAGATCGACAGAGAGCAGATCAGCGACTTCTACCTCTCAGTGTTGATCAAGGACTCTGGTATCCCCCAGATGTCTTCCACCGGGACGGTCCACGTCAAGGTGAACGATCAGAACGACAATCCCTCGGAGCCGAGATCTGTGGAGATCTACGTCCACTTTTTTGGGAACGTGTTCCCCGGAGGTTCTCTGGGGATTGTGAAGCCCCAGGACCCGGACATTGAAGACTCCTTCCACTGCTCCATGACCGCTGCCGCCCCTAGTCTGTTCAGCATCCCCACCGGTTCCTGCGACCTCACCTCCAAGGCCCGGTCAGCTGACGGAACGTTCGAGCTAACCGTCCGTAGCAGCGACGGCGTCCACGGTACCGTCAGCAACACCGTCCGCGTCCTCTTCATGGGGTTCACCAACGCCACGGTGGACAACAGCATACTGATCCGCCTCCAGACCCCGGGGGTCCAGAACTTCCTCACAAATCACTACCTCAGCTTCTTGCGAATTGCCAATTCGCAGCTGGCCGGGCTGGGCACGGGGGTCCTGCTCTACGGAGCCTTCGAGATGAACAACGAGACCTTCTTGATGGCCGCCGTGAAGCGGGGCCACGGGCAGTATGTGAACCCCAGCGGAGTGGCCACCTTCTTCCAGAGCATCAAGGACATCCTGCATCGCCAGAGCGGGGTGCGGATCGACTCGGTGGACCACGACCCCTGCACCCGCAACCCATGCCAGAACGGGGGCTCCTGCAAGCGCCGCCTCAGTGTGGGCCCCGACATGAAGATCGAAGAGAGCGTTCCAATTATCCTGGTCTCCAACCACCCTCTCCAGCCCTACGCCTGTCACTGTCGGCCAGGATACTCAGGGGCTCTCTGCGAGACGGACATAGACGAGTGTCTGCCGTCGCCCTGCCACAACGGCGGCACCTGCCACAACCTGGTCGGAGGCTTCTCCTGTTCCTGTCCCGATGGCTTCACCGGGATGGCCTGCGAGAGGGACGTCAACGAGTGCCTCTCCAATCCCTGCAAGAACGGGGCGCTGTGCCAGAACTTCCCCGGTGGCTTCAACTGCCTCTGCAAATCCGGCTTTGCAGGCAAAACGTGTGACTCCCTCATCAATCACTGTGAGTGTAACCCCTGTTTTAATGGCGGGTCCTGCCAGAACAGAGTCGATGGATATTACTGTCATTGTCTGTTTGGGGTATTCGGGAAACACTGTGAGCTTAACAGTTATGGCTTTGAGGATCTCTCCTATATGGAGTTTCCTAGTCTGGATCCCAACAACAACTACATCTACATCAAGTTTGCCACGCTGAAGAGCAACGCGCTCCTCATGTACACCCACGACAACCAGACCGGAGACAAGGCGGAATTCCTGGCTCTGGAAATCTTTGAGGGCCGAATGCGCTTCTCCTTTAACTTGGGGAGTGGGACCTATAAACTAATGACCATGATAAAAGTCTCCGATGGGCAGTTCCACACAGTCATTGCGAGGAGAGCTGGAATGGACGTCTCTGAGGTGTTGTGGAGTCTCTCAGTGTTTCTCCTGCTCCCCCAGTACGTCTCTGAGGTGTTGTGGAGTCTCTCAGTGTTTCTCCTGCTCCCCCAGTACGTCTCTGAGGTGTTGTGGAGTCTCTCTGTGTTTCTCCTGCTCCCCCAGTACGTCTCTGAGGTGTTGTGGAGTCTCTCAGTGTTTCTCCTGCTCCCCCAGTACGTCTCTGAGGTGTTGTGGAGTCTCTCAGTGTTTTCTCCTGCTCCCCCAGCTGCGTCCCTGACCATAGACCTGTGTGGAGAGGACCAGGAGCCAGGCTACTGTGCCGTCAGCAACGTGGCCGTGCACACGGACTGGGTGTCTGTGGGGGGCGTGCGCTCCCTGGAGCCGCTCCTGCACAGGCGGGGCCAGGTGGCCTCTCATGACTTTGTGGGCTGCATCATGGAGCTGGCTGTGAACGGACGACCACTGGAGCCCAGCCAGGCGCTCGCATCACGAGGAATCCTGGACAGACTGGAAGGCGCCTGCACAGTCAGTCCCTGCAGACACGGGGGCACCTGTGTGGACCACTGGTCCTGGCAGCAGTGTCAGTGTGTGGACGGCTTCACCGGAACCTTCTGTGAGAAATATGTGTCAGTAGACACCGCTCTGTCTCTGGACGGGACAGGACGACTGGACTACACCATGAGGCAGGGCCCCAAGCGAGACCTCCTGCTCCGCCTGGCTCTGCTGGCCCCAGCCCTGGCCCCCGCCCTGGCCCCCGCGGGGCCCAGCACTCTGGAGGTCAAGTTTCGCACTCGCAGCAAGACTGGCACCCTGCTGCACGTTCAGGAGAGCAGCAACTACACCACAGTGAAGAACGGGAACATCCACTATGTGTCAGACGCGGGCGTGGGGGGCAAGGTGGAGCGTGCGCTGGGAGAGGCGCCGCTGTCAGATGGCCAGTGGCACACGCTGCAGCTGTTGAGGAACGGCTCCGTCACCGCCCTGCGGCTGGACGGGGCGCGGGCCAGGCTCATCCAGCACCCCACACAGGACTTTGGGGGGCTGGACGTCCTCTCCCTCTCCATCGGAGGGGTCCCGGCTGGGCCCGGACAGCAGAAAACAGCAGCAGGTGGAGGGTGGTCTGGGTCTGGGCAGGTGGAGGGTGGTCTGGGTCTGGGCAGGTGGAGGGTGGTCTGGGTCTGGGCAGGTGGAGGGGGGTCTGGGCAGGTGGAGGGGGGTCTGGGCATGGTGGAGGGGGGTCTGGGTCTGGGCAGGTGGAGGGTGGTCTGGGTCTGGGCAGGTGGAGGGGGGTCTGGGTCTGGGCAGGTGGAGGGTGGTCTGGGCAGGTGGAGGGTGGTCTGGGTCTGGGCAGGTGGAGGGGGGTCTGGGTCTGGGCAGGTGGAGGGTGGTCTGGGTCTGGGCAGGTGGAGGGGGGTCTGGGCAGGTGGAGGGGGGTCTGGGCTAGGTGGAGGGGGGTCTGGGCAGGTGGAGGGGGGTCTGGGCTGGTGGAGGGTGGTCTGGGCAGGTGGAGGGTGGTCTGGGTCTGGGCAGGTGGAGGGTGGTCTGGGTCTGGGCAGGTGGAGGGGGGTCTGGGCAGGTGGAGGGGGGTCTGGGCAGGTGGAGGGGGGTCTGGGCAGGTGGAGGGGGGTCTGGGCTGGTGGAGGGTGGTCTGGGCAGGTGGAGGGTGGTCTGGGTCTGGGCAGGTGGAGGGGGGTCTGGGTCTGGGCAGGTGGAGGGTGGTCTGGGTCTGGGCAGGTGGAGGGGGGTCTGGGCAGGTGGAGGGGGGTCTGGGCAGGTGGAGGGGGGTCTGGGCAGGTGGAGGGGGGTCTGGGCTGGTGGAGGGTGGTCTGGGCAGGTGGAGGGTGGTCTGGGTCTGGGCAGGTGGAGGGGGGTCTGGGTCTGGGCAGGTGGAGGGGGGTCTGGGTCTGGGCAGGTGGAGGGGGGTCTGGGCAGGTGGAGGGGGGTCTGGGCTGGTGGAGGGGGGTCTGGGCAGGTGGAGGGGGGTCTGGGCTGGTGGAGGGTGGTCTGGGCAGGTGGAGGGTGGTCTGGGCAGGTGGAGGGTGGTCTGGGCAGGTGGAGGGTGGTCTGGGTCTGGGCAGGTGGAGGGTGGTCTGGGCAGGTGGAGGGTGGTCTGGGCGGGTGGAGGGTGGTCTGGGTCTGGGCAGGTGGAGGGGGGTCTGGGCAGGTGGAGGGTGGTCTGGGCGGGTGGAGGGTGGTCTGGGTCTGGGCAGGTGGAGGGGGGTCTGGGCAGGTGGAGGGGGGTCTGGGCTGGTGGAGGGGGGTCTGGGCAGGTGGAGGGTGGTCTGGGCGGGTGGAGGGTGGTCTGGGTCTGGGCAGGTGGAGGGTGGTCTGGGCAGGTGGAGGGTGGTCTGGGCAGGTTTCGACGGCTGCCTGGCCTACGTCAAGTACAACGGCGACAACCTGCCCTTCAGCGGCGAGCACAGCCTGGTCACCCTGTCCAAGACCAGCCAGTCTGTGAAGATCGGCTGCCGGGGCCCCAACCTGTGCGAGAGCAGCCCTTGCTGGGACGGCCTGATGTGTATCAACCAGTGGTACACCTACCAGTGCGTCCCTCCTGGCGACTGTGCCTCCGGGCCCTGTCAGAACCGAGGCAGCTGCGTTCCCAACCCTCACTCTGGCTTCTCCTGCGTCTGCTCCGAGCTGTACACGGGCCACACATGCGAGACCCTGGTGGCCTGCCTGGGGGTGCAGTGCCCCCAGGGGAACGTCTGCAAGACGGCCACCAACGGAGGCTTTGTGTGCAGCCCCAGTCCCAGCACCGAGGAGATGCTGCTGCCCATCTGGGCCGTGCCGGCCATCGTGGGCAGCTGTGCCACGGCCCTGGCCCTGGTGGTGCTCAGCCTCATCCTGTGCAACCACTGCAAGGGCCGCAACAAGACCAAAGTGCCAAAGGAGGAGAAGAAGCCCAAGGAGAAGAAGAAGAAGAAGAAAAAGAAGAAGGGGAGCGAGAACGTGGCGTTCGACGACCCGGACAACATCCCTCCGTACGGGGACGACATGACGGTACGCAAGCAGCCGGAGGGAAACCCCAAACCGGACATCATTGAGAGGGAGAACCCGTATCTGATCTACGACGAGACGGACCTCCCCCACAGCAACGAGACGGTTCCCAGCGCCCCCTGCGTGCCCTGCAGCGGCCCCGAGGCCGACATGGAGCACTACGACATCGACAACGCCAGCAGCATTGCCCCCTCGGACGCCGACATCATCCAGCACTACAAACAGTTCCGCAGCCACACCCCCAAGTTCTCCATTCAGAGGCACAGTCCGCTGGGATTCGCCCGCCAGTCACCCCTCCCCCTGGGGGCCAGCAGCTACACTTACCAGCCCCAGTACAGCCAGGCTCTGAGGTCCACCCCCCTCAGCCACTCGCACTCCGCGTGCCCCACCCCCAACCCCCTCTCCAGGCACAGCCCCGCCCCCTTCACCAAGCCCTCGACATTCTACCGCAACACCCCGACGAGAGAGCTCAACCTGGGCCGCCGGGAGGGCAGCCCCTTGGACCTGCACGGCGAGGCGTGCCAGTCGGGGGCCATGTTTAACTACGCCACGCGGCTCGGACGCCGCAGCAAGAGCCCCCAGACCATGGCGGGGCACGGCCACACGTCCAGGCCGTCCAGCCGCCTGAAGCAGCCTGTGGAGCAGATCCCCCTGGAGACCGGCCCTCCCGTAGGGCTGTCCATCGAGGAGGTGGAGCGCCTCAACACGCCGCGCCCCCGCAACCCCAGCATCTGCAGCGCCGACCACGGACGCTCCAGCTCCGAGGAAGACTGCCGCCGGCCGCTGTCGCGAGTCAGGAACCCCGCAGACGGCATCCCGGCGCCGGAGTCGTCGTCCGAGAGCGACTCCCACGACTCGTTCACCTGCTCGGAGATGGAGTACGACCGGGACAAGCCCGTGGCCTACAGCTCCCGCGTGCCCAAGCTGTCGCAGGTCAACGAGTCGGACGCGGACGACGAAGACTACGGGGGGAGGCTCAAGCAGAGACGCTACTCCAGCAGGAGGGCGGAGGGGGGGCCCAGCACCGCCCAGACACTCCCCGGGGACCACTACACCCTGCCCCATAAACTGGGGCCGCAGGCGGTGGGCTTCAACTGGGACAACCTCTTGAACTGGGGCCCCGGGTTTGGACACTACGTGGACGTGTTCAAGGACTTGGCTCTCCTGCCGGAGAACGCGGCCGCCAAAGACATTGAGATGAACAGCGGGGATGGTTCCGTGACCATCCTCAACGAAGGAGAGGCCGAGCAATACGTATGA
>JADPVJ010014107.1:0-10164 GCA_018346875.1 Hypomesus nipponensis
ATGTCCGACAGCGGCGGAGGAGACGATAGCTCTGGCACCATGGAGGTGTCTGCAGCCGTGCAGACGGTTGCCGATACTTCTGTGTTGCAGAAGCATATTCGTAAACTTGTCCCTTTGCTCCTGGAAGATGGCGGCGAGGCTCCGGCCTCCCTGGAAACCGCCCTGGAGGAGAAGAGCTCTGTGGAGCAGATGCGAAAATTCCTCTCAGATCCTCAAATTCAGACCATTCTAGTTGAGAGAAGCACACTTAAAGAGGATGTGGGGGATGAAGGTGAAGAGGAGAAGGAGTGCATCTCCTACAACATAAACATTGACATCCACTATGGCCTCAAGTCCAACAGCCTGGCCTTCATCAAGCGGACGGGGGTGATTGATGCTGACAAGCCCATCTCCACCCAGGTGCGCGTGCTGACCTTGAGTGAAGACTCTCCCTACGAGACCTTGCATTCCTTCATCAGCAATGCTGTCGCACCCTTCTTCAAGTCCTACATCCGTGAGTCTGGCAAGGCAGACAGGGATGGGGACAAGATGGCTCCCTCGGTGGAAAAGAAGATTGCAGAGCTGGAGATGGGTCTCCTTCACCTGCAGCAGAACATTGAGATCCCAGAGATCAGTCTTCTGATCCACCCCATCATTACCAACATCGCCAAGCAGAGCTACGAGCGCGGGGACAAACCCAAGGTCCAAGACTTTGGCGACAAGGTGGAGGACCCCACCTTCCTGAACCAGCTGCAGTCTGGCGTTAACCGCTGGATTAGGGAGATCCAGAAGGTGACGAAGCTGGACCGTGACCCTGCCTCAGGCACGGCTCTGCAGGAGATCAGCTTCTGGCTGAACTTGGAGCGTGCTCTGAACCGCATCCAGGAGAAGAGGGAGAGCCCGGAGGTTCTGCTGACCCTAGATATCCTCAAGCACGGCAAACGCTTCCACGCCACCGTCAGCTTCGACACTGACACTGGTCTGAAGCAAGCAGTGGAGACTGTCAATGACTACAACCCCTTGATGAAGGACTTTCCCCTCAATGACCTGCTCTCCGCTACCGAACTGGACAAGATCCGCCAGGCGCTGGTGGCCATCTTTACCCACCTGAGGAAAATCCGTAATACCAAGTACCCCATCCAGAGGGCGCTGCGTCTTGTGGAGGCCATATCCAGGGACCTCAGCTCTCAGCTGCTCAAGGTTCTGGGGACCAGGAAACTCATGCACGTGGCCTACGAGGAGTTTGAGAAGGTGATGGTAGCGTGCTTCGAGGTGTTCCAGACCTGGGAGGACGAGTACGAGAAGCTGCAGGTGCTGCTGAGGGACATTGTCAAGAGGAAGAGGGAGGAGAACCTGAAAATGGTCTGGCGCCTCAGCCCCGCCCACAGGAAGCTGCAGGCGCGCCTGGATCACATGAGGCGTTTCCGCAGGCAGCATGAGCAGCTGAGAGCCGTTATCGTGCGCGTGCTCCGCCCCCAGGTGTCGGCTGTGCCCCAGCACACCCCCGGAGAGCCGGTCGAAGCTCCAGACCTGAAGGTCACGGAGGTCCTCTTTGACGCGGCAGACGCCAATGCCATCGAAGAGGTGAACCTGGCGTACGAGAACGTGAAGGAGGTGGACGGCCTGGACGTTTCCAAGGAGGGAGTGGAGGCCTGGGAGGCCGCCATGAAGCGCTACGACGAGCGCATCGACCGTGTGGAGACCCGCATAACCGCCCGTCTGCGCGACCAGCTGGGCACGGCCAAGAACGCCAACGAGATGTTCCGCATCTTCTCCCGCTTCAACGCGCTGTTCGTCCGTCCCCACATCCGGGGCGCCATCCGCGAGTACCAAACTCAGCTGATCCAGCGCGTCAAGGACGACATCGAGTCGCTCCATGACAAGTTTAAGGTCCAGTACCCCCAGAGCCAGTCCTGTAAGATGAGCCACGTCCGAGACTTGCCGCCCGTGTCCGGCTCCATCATCTGGGCCAAGCAGATCGACCGCCAGCTGACTGCCTACATGAAGCGTGTGGAGGACGTGCTGGGGAAAGGCTGGGAGAACCACGTGGAGGGCCTGAAACTGAAGCAGGATGGAGACAGCTTCAGAGCCAAGCTCAACACCCAGGAGATCTTCGACGACTGGGCCCGCAAGGTGCAGCAGCGCAACCTGGGGGTGTCGGGGCGCATCTTTACCATCGAGAGCAGCCGGGCCCGCGGCCGCACGGGAAACATGCTCAAGTTGAAGGTCAACTTCCTGCCGGAGATCATCACGCTGTCGAAGGAAGTGCGGAACCTGAAGTGGCTGAGCTTCCGGGTGCCCCTCGCCATCGTCAACAAGGCCCACCAGGCCAACCAGCTCTACCCCTTTGCCATCTCTCTCATAGAGAGCGTGCGCACGTACGAGCGCACGTGCGAGAAGGTCGAGGAGCGCATCTCCATCTCACTGCTGGTGGCCGGGCTGAAGAAGGAGGTCCAGGCGCTGGTTACCGAAGGCATTGCTCTGGTCTGGGAGTCCTACAAGCTGGACCCCTACGTCCAGAGGCTGGCGGAGACCGTCTTCAACTTCCAGGAGAAGGTGGATGACCTTCTGCTGATTGAGGAGAAGATTGACCTTGAGGTCAGATCTCTGGACACTTGCATGTACGAGCACAAGACCTTCTCAGAGATTCTGAACCGCGTCCAGAAGGCCGTGGATGACCTCAATCTTCACTCATATTCCAATCTGCCCATCTGGGTCAACAAGTTGGACATTGAGATCGAGCGTATCCTGGGAGTGCGTCTGCAGGCGGGTCTGAGGGCGTGGACGCAGGTGCTGCGGGGCCAGATGGAGGACAAGGCTGATGTGGACATGGACACCGAGGCTCCGCAAGTCAGCCACAAGCCCGGGGGAGAGCCGAAGATCAAGAACGTGGTCCATGAGCTGCGCATCACCAACCAGGTGATCTACCTGAACCCTCCCATTGAGGACTGTCGCTACAAGCTCTACCAGGAGATGTTCGCCTGGAAGATGGTGATCCTGTCTCTGCCTCGCATCCAGAGCCAGAGATACCAGGTGGGCGTCCACTACGAGTTGTCTGAGGAGGAGAGGTTCTACAGGAACGCTCTGACCAGGATGCCTGATGGTCCGGCTGCTCTGGAGGAGGCGTATAACTCCGTCAAAGACAACGTCAACGAGGTGGAGCAGTACGTCAAGGTCTGGCTGCAGTACCAGTGCCTGTGGGACATGCAGGCCGAGAACATCTACAACCGTCTGGGGGAGGATCTGACCAAGTGGCAGGCTCTGCTGGTGCAGATCCGCAAGGCCCGTGGGACCTTCGACAACGCAGAGACTCGCAAGGAGTTTGGCCCTGTAGTCATTGACTACGGCAAGGTCCAGTCCAAGGTGAACTTGAAGTACGACTCGTGGCACAAGGAAGTCCTCAGCCGTTTTGGTCAGATGCTGGGACAGAACATGCAGGACTTCCACTCACAGATCTCCAAGTCCCGTCAAGAGCTGGAGCAGCACTCTGTGGACACGGCCAGCACCTCAGACGCTGTCACCTTCATCACCTACGTCCAGACTCTCAAACGCAAGATCAAGCAGTTTGAGAAGAATGTGGACCTGTTCCGTAACGGCCAACGCCTGCTGGAGAAGCAGCGCTTCCAGTTCCCGCCGTCCTGGCTCTACATAGACAACATTGAAGGGGAATGGGGCGCCTTCAGTGACATCATGAAGAGGAAGGACACTGCGATCCAGCAGCAGGTCGCCAACCTGCAGATGAAGATCGTCCAGGAAGACCGCGCTGTTGAGAATCGCACCACCGATCTGCTCACCGACTGGGAGAAGACCAAACCAGTCGCTGGGAGTCTGCGTCCAGAGGAGGCTCTCCAGTCCCTGACGATCTACGAGGGGAAGTTTGGTCGTCTGAAGGATGACCGGGAGAAGTGTGCCCGCGCCAAGGAGGCCCTGGAGCTCACGGACACCGGTCTGCTCAGTGGCAGCGAGGAGAGGGTGCAGGTGGCACTAGAGGAACTGCAAGACCTGAAGGGGGTGTGGTCCGAGCTGTCGAAGGTGTGGGAGCAGATTGACCAGATGAAGGAGCAGACCTGGGTGTCTGTCCAGCCTCGCAAGCTGCGTCAGAGTCTGGACGGCCTGCTGAACCAGCTGAAGAACTTCCCAGCCAGGCTGAGGCAGTACGCCTCCTACGAGTACGTCCAGAGGCTGCTCAAGGGATACATGAAGATCAACATGCTGGTGATCGAGCTGAAGTCCGAGGCCCTGAAGGACCGCCACTGGAAGCAGCTGATGAAGCGTCTGCACGTGAACTGGGTACTCTCCGAGCTGACCCTGGGCCAGGTCTGGGATATAGACCTGCAGAAGAACGAGATGGTGGTGAAGGACGTTCTGCTGGTGGCCCAGGGAGAGATGGCCCTGGAGGAGTTCCTTAAGCAGATCCGCGAGGTGTGGAACTCGTACGAGCTGGACCTGGTCAACTACCAGAACAAGTGCCGTCTGATCCGCGGCTGGGACGACCTCTTCAACAAGGTCAAGGAGCACATCAACAGCGTGTCTGCCATGAAGCTGTCGCCTTACTACAAGGTGTTTGAGGAGGACGCTCTGAGCTGGGAGGACAAGCTGAACCGAATCATGGCTTTGTTCGACGTGTGGATCGACGTGCAGCGTCGCTGGGTCTACCTGGAGGGAATATTCACCGGCAGCGCCGACATCAAACACCTGCTGCCTGTTGAGACCCAGAGGTTCTCGAGCATCAGCACAGAGTTCCTGGCTCTGATGAAGAAGGTGACCAAGTCTCCGCTGGTGATGGACGTGTTGAATATCCAGGGGGTTCAGAGGTCGCTGGAGAGGCTGGCCGACCTGCTGGGCAAGATCCAGAAAGCCTTGGGAGAGTACCTGGAGAGAGAGAGGTCTTCCTTCCCCAGGTTCTACTTTGTGGGAGACGAGGATCTGTTAGAAATCATCGGCAACAGCAAGAACGTGCCCAAGCTTCAGAAGCACTTCAAGAAGATGTTCGCCGGCGTCTCCTCCATCCTGCTGAACGAGGACAACACTGTGGTTCTGGGTATCTCGTCTCGTGAGGGCGAGGAGATCCTGTACAAGACCCCAGTTTCCATCACGGAACACCCCAAGATCAACGAGTGGCTGACCCTGGTGGAGAAGGAGATGAGGGTGACGCTGGCCAAGCTGCTGGCCGAGTCCGTCACTGAGGTGACCGCCTTCAACAAGGGAACAATCGACCTGGCAGCCTACATCAACTGGATCGATCGCTACCAGGCTCAGCTGGTGGTGCTGTCGGCCCAGATCGCCTGGTCCGAGAACGTGGAGGCTGCCTTGACCACCATCTCCGGGGGCAGCGACATGAGCCCCATGCAGGAAGTGCAGAGCAACGTGGAGGCCACCCTGAACGTGCTGGCCGACACAGTGCTGATGGAGCAGCCTCCTCTCCGCAGGAGGAAGCTGGAACACCTGATCACAGAGCTGGTGCACCAGAGGGATGTGACCCGGGCGCTGATCAAGAACAATATCGACCAGCCCAAGTCCTTTGAGTGGCTCAGCCAGATGCGCTTCTACTTTGACCCCAAGCAGACCGACGTCCTTCAGCAGCTCTCCATCCAGATGGCCAACGCCAAGTTCAACTACGGCTTTGAGTACCTGGGGGTGCAGGACAAGCTGGTCCAGACCCCCCTGACTGACCGCTGTTACCTGACCATGACCCAGGCCCTGGAGGCTCGTCTCGGGGGCTCCCCCTTCGGGCCGGCTGGTACCGGGAAGACCGAGTCTGTGAAGGCATTGGGCCACCAGCTGGGTCGCTTTGTCCTGGTCTTCAACTGTGATGAGACCTTTGACTTCCAGGCGATGGGTCGTATCTTCGTGGGGCTGTGCCAGGTGGGCGCCTGGGGCTGCTTCGATGAGTTCAACCGTCTGGAGGAGCGGATGCTGTCGGCCGTGTCCCAGCAGGTCCAGTACATCCAGGTGGCCTTGAGAGAGCACAGCAACGTCAACAGAGACCGCAGTGCACCCATCACCTGTGAGCTGCTGAACAAGCAGGTGAAGGTGAGTCCAGACATGGCCATCTTCATCACCATGAACCCTGGCTACGCCGGCCGCTCCAACCTGCCCGACAACTTGAAGAAGCTCTTCAGGAGTCTGGCCATGACCAAGCCTGACCGCCAGCTCATCGCCCAGGTCATGCTCTACTCCCAGGGCTTCCGCACCGCCGAGATACTCGCCAAAAAGATCGTGCCCTTCTTCAAGCTGTGTGACGAGCAGCTGTCGTCTCAGAGCCACTACGACTTTGGCCTGCGAGCCCTGAAGAGCGTGCTGGTGAGTGCAGGCAACGTGAAGCGCGAGCGCATCCAGAAGATCAAAAGGGAGAAGCGCGAGCGGGGAGAGATCGTCGATGAAAACGAGATTGCAGAGAACCTGCCGGAACAGGAGATCCTGATCCAGAGTGTATGTGAGACCATGGTGCCCAAGCTGGTGGCGGAGGACATCCCCCTGCTGTTCTCGCTGCTGTCGGACGTGTTCCCCGGGGTGCAGTACATGCGTGGGGAGATGACGGCGCTGAGGGAGGAGCTGAAGAAGGTGTGCGCTGAGATGTACATGACCTACGGAGACGGAGACGACGTAGGCAGCATGTGGGTGGAGAAGGTGCTGCAGTTGTACCAGATCACTCAGATCAACCACGGTCTGATGATGGTGGGCCCGTCTGGCAGTGGTAAGACCATGGCCTGGCGTGTGCTGCTGAAGGCCCTGGAGAGGCTGGAGGGTCTGGAGGGGGTCGCTCATATCATCGACCCCAAGGCCATCAGCAAGGACCACCTGTATGGAACCCTGGACCCCAACACTCGCGAGTGGACCGATGGCCTCTTCACACACATCCTCAGGAAGATCATTGACAACGTGCGTGGCGAGCTGCAGAAGCGTCAGTGGATCATCTTCGATGGAGACGTGGATCCTGAATGGGTGGAGAACCTCAACTCTGTCCTGGACGACAACAAGCTGCTCACCCTTCCCAACGGAGAGCGCCTCAGCCTGCCGCCTAACGTGCGTGTCATGTTCGAGGTGCAGGACCTGAAGTACGCCACCCTGGCCACCGTGTCACGTTGCGGCATGATCCAACGGGACTCTGCAGCCATCTTGCAGCCCTACTTCACCTCCACCGGCCTGGTCATCAAGGCCCTGGAGCACGCCTCCAAGATGGAGCACATCATGGACTTCACGCGGCTGCGCTGCATGGGCTCGCTGTTCTCCATGCTGCACCAGGCCTGTAGGAACGTGGCCCTTTACAACAACAACCACCCCGATTTCCCCATGCCCATAGACCAGCTGGAGAGATACATGCAGAGGTATCTCATCTACGCCGTGCTCTGGTCCTTCTCTGGCGATGGACGTCTGAAAATGAGGGCGGAGCTTGGCGAATACATCCGACGCATCACCACGGTGCCTCTCCCTTCTGCACCCAACGTGCCAATCATAGACTATGAGGTGTGCATCTCTGGCGAGTGGCAGTCCTGGCAGGGCAAGGTGCCCCAGATTGAGGTGGAGACTCACAAGGTGGCCTCCCCCGACGTGGTGGTGCCCACCCTGGACACGGTTCGCCACGAGGCCCTGCTCTACACCTGGCTGGCCGAGCACAAGCCCCTCGTGCTGTGTGGACCTCCCGGCTCCGGCAAGACCATGACCCTCTTCAGCGCTCTCCGAGCCCTGCCCGATATGGAGGTGGTGGGTCTGAACTTCTCCAGCGCCACCACCCCGGAGCTGCTGCTGAAGACCTTTGACCACTACTGTGAGTACCGCCGCACGCCCAACGGGGTGGTGCTGGCCCCCGTCCAGCTGGGCAAGTGGCTGGTGCTGTTCTGCGACGAGATCAACCTGCCCGACATGGACAAGTACGGAACCCAGAGGGTCATCTCCTTCCTGCGACAGATGGTAGAGCATGGTGGGTTCTACCGGACCTCAGACCAGACCTGGGTGAAACTGGAGAGGATCCAGTTTGTTGGAGCCTGTAACCCCCCTACCGACCCAGGCAGAAAGCCCCTCACACACAGGTACCAACACCTCCCTGGAACTCCCCAACACCCGCTGCTCCGAAAGATCACAATCCTGTCTGAATCTGGTTTGGTTCTGACTCTGTTGATTGACTGCTATGGTGTTGATGTTCTTCTTAGGTTCTTGCGCCACGTTCCGGTGGTGTATGTGGACTACCCCGGCCCCGCCTCCCTCACCCAGATCTACGGAACGTTCAACCGCGCCATGCTGCGCCTCATCCCGTCACTCCGCACCTACGCCGAGCCCCTCACCGCCGCCATGGTGGAGTTCTACACCATGTCTCAGGAGCGTTTCACCCAGGACACCCAGCCCCACTACATCTACTCCCCCAGAGAGATGACCCGCTGGGTCAGGGGCATCTTCGAGGCCCTGCGGCCCCTGGAGACGCTGCCTGTGGAGGGCCTGATCCGCATCTGGGCCCACGAGGCCCTGCGACTGTTCCAGGACAGACTGGTGGAGGACGAGGAGAGGAGGTGGACTGACGAGAACATCGACATGGTGGCTCTCAAACACTTCCCCAACATCGACAAGGAGAAGGGGCTCAACAGACCCATCCTCTACAGCAACTGGCTGTCTAAGGACTACATCCCAGTGGAGCAGGAGGAGCTGAGGGACTATGTGAAGGCCAGGCTGAAGGTCTTCTACGAGGAGGAGCTGGACGTTCCTCTGGTGCTCTTCAACGAGGTGCTGGATCACGTCCTCAGGATCGACAGGATCTTCCGTCAGCCCCAGGGTCACCTGCTGCTGATCGGGGTGAGCGGTGCGGGAAAGACCACCCTGTCCCGCTTCGTGGCCTGGATGAACGGCCTCAGCGTCTACCAGATCAAGGTGCACAGGAAGTACACAGGCGAGGACTTTGACGAGGACCTGCGTACAGTGCTGCGTCGCTCTGGCTGTAAAAACGAGAAGATCGCCTTCATCATGGACGAGTCCAACGTGCTGGACTCTGGCTTCCTGGAGCGCATGAACACACTGCTGGCCAACGGAGAGGTGCCAGGGCTGTTTGAGGGCGATGAGTATGCCACCCTGATGACCCAGTGCAAGGAGGGGGCCCAGAAGGAGGGTCTGATGCTGGACCACACACGAGGAGCTCTACAAGTGGTTCACCAGTCAGGTCATCAGGAACCTGCACGTGGTGTTCACCATGACCCCTCCTCAGAGGGCCTCAAGGACCGCGCCGCCACCTCCCCTGCCCTGTTCAACAGGTGGGGAAGGAGTTTCACCAGCAAGATGGACCTGGAGAAGCCCAACTACAAGGTGCCAGACTACATGCCCATCGTGTACGACAAGCTGCCTCAGCCGCCCACTCACCGCGAGGCCATCGTCAACGGCTGCGTGTTCGTCCACCAGACGCTGCACCAGCTGCAGTACCACCGCATTCCTACAACATTTCCTCACCGCTGTTCCTTCCGCCCCGTGTCTCCCCCGTCCCCCCTCCCCCGCAGGCTAACAAACCGCCTGGCGAAGCGCGGCGGGCGCACCATGGCCATCACGCCCCGCCACTACCTGGACTTCATCAACCACTACGCCAACCTGTTCAACGAGAAGCGCAGCGAGCTGGAGGAGCAGCAGATGCACCTGAACGTCGGCCTGCGCAAGATCAAGGAGACAGTGGACCAGGTGGAGGAGCTACGTCGTGACCTGCGAATCAAGAGTCAGGAGCTGGAGGTGAAGAATGCAGCAGCCAATGACAAGCTGAAGAAGATGGTCAAAGACCAGCAAGAAGCAGAGAAGAAGAAGGTGATGAGTCAGGAGATCCAGGAATCGGTGTACAAGCAACAGGAAAAGATCAAGGACAAACAGCTGAGTGTGAAAGAAGACCTGGACCAGGACTTTACTGGCACCCATGAAGTCTTCCTCCTTTCCTGTCTGTTAACCCCTCTGCCCGTCTTTTCCTCACCTCCCCAACCACCTTCCTCCTCGTGCCCCGCGTGGTGGCGGTGGTGGAGTGTAGCTGTGAAGTCCATTAAGAAGCAGCACCTGGTGGAGGTGCGCTCCATGGCCAACCCCCCCGGGGCGGTGAAGCTGGCTCTGGAGAGCATCTGCCTGCTGCTGGGGGAGAGCACCACGGACTGGAAGCAGATCCGCTCCATCATCATGAGGGAGAAACTTATCCCCACCATCGTCAACTTCTCAGCCGATGAGATCAGGTGA